>OMLM01010544.1:0-15511 GCA_900302695.1 Helostoma temminkii
CAATGTGTTAGTTCCCTGTTACGTATCAGTATGCAGTTATATATATGTGTGTGTGTGTGTGTGTGTGTGTGTGTGTGTGTGTGTGTGTGCAACTGACTGTTTGAATATTTGAACATGATGAGAGATCTGACAGAGAGAGAGGCAGAGTGAGGAAGGTAGATTGAGACAGAGCCGGGCAACAGATCGTGTTATTTCTGCCAGCATTTTGTGTTACCTGCTATGTGCGATTTTAATGAAGAGTTGAATGCCATTTCCTGTGTGTATCTCCCTCATTGTCCACTGGGTGTGGTTATATAAGTCACTATGAAAATGTGAATCTGAAAACTCTCTGTGCGTATTTCCTGTTTGTGTATTTTACATGTGTTTGTGTCTGTGCATGCATGCTTGCATGAGTGCCTACCTGCTTTTAACAAGCTGAATTTTTTATTTCTGTGTGCATGCGTTGCTTGTGTATGTGTGTGGTTGTATATAGCTAGCTGTAGTGTGTATCGAGGGCAGTACATCAGGGTAAGGCAATCTGCCTCTGAACAGCTCCTTCAGGTGAGATTTATCACCACTGCACTTGGCCTCTTATTATGGCGATGGATTCCCTATCTCTGTGTCTCAGTGTGCATGTGTGAGTGCACGTGCGTGTGCCTGCACCCTTTATTAAAGTGTTGTAGAGGGAAGCAATCATTTGTTTGTCTTGACTCCACCCTCAACAACTTCTGATAGGGAACCACTGGACATGCAGAGACACTGGAATTAATAGAAATGCAGAATAACAAGAGGGGAGAGGAGAGGAGAGGAGAGGAGAGGTGAGGTGAGGTTTGGGTTCATTTATTCTACCACCACATCTGTTCCGTTTGGACTACAAGTAACAATATCTGAGAACTACAAATTCCAAATGTCCTGCCTGGAAATCATGCAAAGTCCCACAGCAGTGGCGCTGACTGACAGTCAGTTAGGTAGCACTGTAGAAATAGGTCATAGAGCTAAAAATACTTATCTATGTCTCTCTCTCCCTGTGTGTGTGTGTGTCTCTATCCCATCTACTTAAAAAAGACAAAGTAAAACAGATATAGTCTAAATAAAGGGATGATGAAAGGAATAGCTCTAAAAAAGAAATACCCTTAAAAACATCAGACCTCCGGCTTACTCCCATACGAATAAATAAAGAGCAAGAACGGGGGTGAGTGTGTGTTTCCCATTGTGTGTGCATTTGTGTGTCTCCATCCATACGGGTGATGCCACACAAATTAGCAAGTGAGGGAATGAAAGAGAGATTGAAATAGAAAGATCTAAAAATGTATGCTCATGCTGTAGTTTCAGCTATCACGCGGGTCTGTTTGCACACAGTTGGTTATTACATGGAACTCATTTAGCTCGGCTCAGTGAGGCAGGGCAGAAATGATATTATATAGGCCCTGCCACAACCACTGGCAATGCCACAGCACACAATCATCTATATCGCCCCTTCTAACCACCACAATGAAGTAATAATGCTGAAAAATATGCCACATTAGCCGCCATTTTGACAAATTATGCCACCTGTGCTTTTAAAAGTGATTGTCATGAAGTCAAATTCCTACTGTTAGTTAAATTTAATTGCACTTTGTTCCAAAAATATTTTCATTTTTAAGGGTTTTATCATCTAATTCATTAGCTAGAAACATCAGTAATAAATGCAGCAGTTCAGCTGTAGGATTATCTTCTTCATAACCAACACAACATTCTGTGATGCTACAAATGGAAAGATTGTATAATTAGGTGTGAACAGTGGACTATAAACACTTTATGTCACCCTGTACTCCAAACCTACAGTAAATCCCCCTAGAGGAACTCTTGGGAATAAGCTGCATCTAAAAAAGATTTAAACAGATTTGTCTAAATGCACAGAAAATTTTGCTCACTATCTTTTGCTGAATATTAAACTAGTGACACGCCTTGATTCACAGTGTAAAGAAGTGTGGTGGGTGTGAGGTTGAAGGTTAGTGACTTGGAGGGCTCAGATGGTCCAAGGCCAAAAGATGGAAAATAGGAGAAGAGACAGTGGGACAGAGAGGAAATGGCTGAACAAAAGAGAGATGGTGAAAAGAGTGATGGATGGAGAAAGTGATGAAGAAAGAGGGAGGGAATGTGGTTGATGGGGCAGCAGAGGTGATGGGAGGACAGAGAGGAAATAAGAGGGAGAGAGATGTGGATGGAAACAGAGGAAAAGGGGGAGAAAGAGAGAGATTAAATGAGTCTCTAATCCAGCAGAGACACAGACAGAGATATGGCTGGTAGGGAAATGCCCAGTAGATCTGAGCTAGCTGTTCTCTCCACCACTGATTTGTCACCGCACACAAATGAAACCTCCACTGTGCTTGCACACACATGCACCTCAACTGGCTATTACACAGAAATCCCACTCTCACTTGGCTGAGCGCTGGGTAACAACTGTAAATGCTTCCCACTGAATTTACATCCACTGAATTAATTATAATTTATTGCTGAGATTCGACAAGATTTAAGGACATTTAGGGAAACAACAGGCATTGTCTCCCGCGCACAGTCATGCATGCTATTAGGACTGACATAGAACCAAATTTTGCTAGTTGTTTGGCCCATTTTACTGGATGGGCCTCTAATTTGTAAGCCACTAATAGCAAGTTTGTTTGTAGACATGCTAATTACCAGAGCTTGTTTAAAAGCTGATCGCAGTGTGGTAACTGGAACGTATTAAACCCATACTGCGTAACGCTGGTATTTATGCAGTTGGTGAGATGTTAAAAGCTGCGCTGATTGTTGTGGCCTTGTATAAAAAATGCATTCATCTTTTCTGAACATAGAGTCAGATGCTGTAGTAAAACAATGTGCTGGCATCCCTGCAGGATTAAATGTGGCTGACAACTTGGCTGCTTTGTTATATGTCTTTTTTCTCTTTTATCTAACTTTGTAAGCACTTAAAAATCAATGTAAGGCGACAACTGAAAATTGGGCACTAGTTCATTAGGCACTTTCCCTCAGCTTCTTTTCAGCCTTTTATATTATTCTTTCCCCGTTGCATTTTCTTTCTGTTACTACTACCTCTTCATGTTTCTGCCCTGATACATATCCCATGCAAATCAGTCAATTTAATCCCCTGACATGCTGTCACTGAGGGCCTCTGGGAGCAATCTAGCCACACTTTGGCTCTGCTTGGATGAGTATCCCAGAGACAAGAGAACAGGAGGACAGACAAGAGGAGAGGTCCCGTATTACAGCCTCCATCCAGTCCACCTGTCTACTCCGGTCCCATCATCACATACAGGAACACTACTACATACTACCTCATTAGAGCATGGGCCTAATTAAACCTTAAAATTATTAATCGTACACTTTATTTTACTGTTACTAAAGTGTGTGTTATGGGTAAAACACATTCAAATACCAGCACAGCCAGTGAAGGCAGGACACAGTTGCCCAATCTTTAAGCTACCATTGCAATCCTCTCTCCTGTGAAGTGCTCTTCAAAGCAGGCACGTACAGGGCAGTCGTTCATGGATTTGCACGAAATGTCGCCTGTGTCTGCATCTCAGAGAGACTGACAGACAGACAGACAGACGGGCAGTCTATATCCCATATCCCTACTCAGGAAAAAAAACTGTGCAGCATCTGTGCGCCTGTGCTTTGCACACAGGTCTTGTGAGTTTTCTTTGTTTCATACTGCCTAACCTGGATCTTTTTGTGCTCAAACACTCACAGACTGCATGTTTATATTGGAGCTATTGTAATTTTGGGGGGCTAGATTTGTGTAACTACCCGCTGACAGTCGCACATCAGCTACCTTTCTGGCCGGGAGCCCAGGCGGGCAGCAGGCGTCTACATTCCGCTGAAACCAGTCTCAGAAAAACAAAACAAAAAAAAAATTCCCCAAAAAATCTGCACAAAGGGGCATCATCACAGGAGAAACTTCACGGAAAATAAAGCCATAAAAAGACCTTATGGGAGAAATAAATGTCCGCTAAGATGTACGTTAAGTGTAAAACGCTGGATTGCAATTTAGGTTATATTATAAGCTTTATTATAGGGGCTGGAGATGACAGCCGTGCACCAGCGTATTTACCTCAGCTTATATATTTCCAAGAAGTCCGGCAGTACAAGATAACACCGCAGCCTACAACCCGAGCAGTGAGCTTCATTCTGCCTACCTGTTTACCCCCCTCTGTTCAGAATATGTACACAGGTACTGTAAAGCCACCGTGGCCCCTGCCTCCCGGCGAGCCTGCCACTCCAGCCCGGCTTTGACTGTGATCTTGGCTGACTACACTGGCAAGGGACATACCGGGTCACCCAAATCTACCTCCAGCATTCCTCCATATCCCTGCACACGCGCTGCTGTTGGCTCAGGAAAACGATTATTTGAATTGCATCGGAGCGCACAATAATCCCCTCTCGCCAAAAACAGAAACCCCGTAAGGTTCAAATATAACTTTTGTTCACGGCTGATTCGCATTCCCTAACATTGTCTCTACCTCTACTGCATGCATTGCATGTATTGATGTGTTGATAATCATGCTGAGAGATACCAGGGAATTCAAGGATCCTAAATTGCACTGACAGCATGCACAAATACAAAACGCGCAAACGCTCAGAAAATGTGTTGTACTTACGATTTTAGAGGGTTCTGTACCGCTGTGGCCATTTTGATATAGTATGATAGAATGCAACACTGCAGAGCCCGGTATTGTACATGTAATGTAGCAGCTATTTCAATTTCATTCATTCTCTGGGGCTGCGGCTGGAGAGAGCAGCCAATGGGACGCGGGAGCGCTCTGTGACAGCTTTGGGGAAGTGTAGTTTTTACGCATGTCAACATGAAACATGCCGAGGACGAGAGCACTACAAGTACCAGTAGGGGTAGCGGTTTAAGTGGACCACAGTCCCGCCTCGAACTTGTAATGGCAAAGCCATCCCCCCAGATCCAAAATTATTAAAAAGAATATATGTCTACAGTTATGTCAAGGTTGGGTTGCAGGGCTGTCTGTCAGTCTGAGTTCCTCTTGTGCCATGTTGCTATGTCTGGATAATGAGGCGAGGTTTTAAACTGAACTGCGCCAAAATTACAGAAGTGGCAAGTTGGAGTATACAGTTCAAACTGACAGCTGGTGATGAGTTAGTAGTGAAGGATATATAATATATATTTCCTTTGCACATATGTGCACATCAGGATAAAAGTGTGTATAATTCTTGTGAAGTCTGGACCAAATATCACCTCAAGCTCTGTGCTTATCGTAGAGATGATGATAAGTGATAATTAACAATAATAAGGACAAAAAGAACAATATTTTCAGTAAAGCTGAAAATATGTAGCCAATATATTACTATGGTGACTTAATGACCTGACTGAAAAGTTGGAAATACGAAATCATAGTCTGTTACCCCTCAGTTACAAGTGAAGGCTATCTATTTTGGGGCAACTTAAGAGATGCCGTGTCTACATAACCTTACATTAGTGGTGGCATGTTGATAGACCCATGGTTAATCTTATATTATCTATGCTAGATAGCTCTGCACTGAGCAGCTTTAATTATTCATTAATCAGAGGCGATGGGTTGGGAGTAGGCCTATAATTGATTCTTTCAGACATTTGTCTCTCATGGCTGAGCCCAGAGAAAGGCTGGGACCCTCTCCAAGTCCTTTACTCCTCCACCCTTGATTCATTCCTTCCTTAATTCCTTCCCATCTGCTATCTTTCTCCGCTCGCTCACTTGCTTTCCTGTATCTTTTAATGAATCTTCCTCAGATGGGCTTTTATTTTACATCCAGATGAACGTGTTATCCTATACAATGGCTTCTTTTAACCACTGGCGTTTCTTTGAACTGTTTCCAAAATTATTTTAATCCTTTATCCATGTTGGGTGAGAGGAAGGAAGGACTGGAGGAAGGAAGATCAGATGGAGCCTAGTCAGGACTCTTAAACACCAATGCTGGAATTTCTTTCTCCATGTCATGTTAGCAGCAGTGGCGCCGCTCTGAAGCCATTCAGTGACATGTGATATTTATAGATCTGTCCTAACAAATATTTAATGAACATTAGCAAGCTGCTCTAACATGGCAGCACAGCTCCAATAAAACACTCTCTGACACTTAAAATGAAATTTTCATTCTGTGTGGTTTGCTGTGATTATGAATTCTTTGCTGCCTCATGTGCAGGCTAAAAGTTTCCGCTTTGTGTAGCTGAACAAATACTTGTAGGCTACTTGAATTTTGTTGGGTGTTAATTTAAACTTTTAAAAAACCTCCTGCAGAACACACTGAGAGATGTGACATCAACATCTCATTTAATTTTATGCGTGTTTACTCCCTCTTCTCAAAAGTTTGTTGAATGGCAGGTTGTGCGTCATACTGCGTTTGACCACACGGTGGTGCTGATGCATCAGCCGAGGCGTCAAATGCCGGACCAAACGTGCATACGTGCGTCTTACGTCACTGTGTGCGTTCTCCTTGGCCCCTCCCACAGCGTCAACAGTCCACGCGCTGTTGTTGTGATTGACAGACGGACAGGAGTCGGGTTGAACTTTCGTTTTTTGTTTTCGTCGTCACAGTCATGCCCTAAGTAATTAAAAAACGATGTCCGAAATATTGATGAAGGAAATGGAAAGCATATCGATCAGTCCCGTGAAGCCAGAGGAGCATTCAGGCGGTGTCCGGAGCTTCCTTCTGGTGGACGAACAAGAAAACCTGCAGGTAAAGTTGCGCTAGCTAACGTGAGCTAACACTAGCTAAATGCTAACAATCAGATGCTAGATGAGGAAGACAACACAGATTATAATTAAGCCCATTAAATGTATGTTGTCATTTGTACTATTTGTAAGATAATACTTGAACCCAACCAATTTACAAAACGCCCAGCTGAATATCAGGTTATTCTTTAATAAAACGAGCTTGCGACAGATTTCTCTGCTTGTGTCCACTGTTTGCTAACTGTTACAGTTACGATTTGCTAACGTTATGTCCACACTGTTCAGTGTAATGTTTTCACTAACCAGGACCGATGATTCCTTAAAAAATAAAAAGGTATTAACTGTATCTTAGCGAGGCAGAGCGGCAAATGGGTTTCTCATGAGAAAAGTCCCTGGTGAGTCACTGAGCACAGGTGACCTGCAGGGAGGAACTCGTGTTGTTGTTACATCTGTACAAAGTACAGTCGATAAAGACTTTTTTATATTTATTTAAGCTGCCAGGGACGAGTACACAATCATTTTAATTGTTAGTATTTGTTTTAAGATAGCTGAAGACATGGTTAGTGAGTATAGTTTACATGCTCTTAATATTGTTATCGGTATCTTTGCTTTGCTTGTTGCTTTTATTAACTTTTCTTATCTTTGGCTTATAGATTTTTCTTGTAGTTTGATTTTTTAGTTTAAATGAGTCTTGATCATCTATTATTTGTTCAATGCCTGCGTTAGTGGACCCACGCACGACTAGTTACCACATTGTGGAAGCATTTTAAACCGAGTGTAAAGTTTTACACTATAAAATTAGTCTAAAATTTTTCCAAGACAAAAGACTAGAGTTCTTTATTTGATTTTCTTTATCTTAAGGTTCTTTGCCGTGGAAGACAGTATTGGACACAAAAATTCAGTAAAGTCAAGTGGGGAGCCAGTGTCAAGACAGCCTGGCAATTCATCCTTTACACATAAGTGAATCTGATCTTGATGTTCTCCTTGCTCTTCCTTCAGGTCCGCAGTGAGTCTGAGTTTGTGGACAGACTCGGCTGTGGCGACGTGGCAGGTGTCAAGGTCGTCTCCATCTTTGGCAACACCGGTGATGGCAAGTCACACACCCTCAACCACATCCTGTTCAATGGTGAGAGTGTTTTCTACACCTCCAAGTCCCCTAGCTCCTGTACTGTGGGAGTGTGGGCTGCCTACGACCCCAACCTCAGTCTGGTTGCCTTGGATACTGAGGGCCTGTTGGGAGCTGCATCAAATCAGAACCAGAGGATGCGACTGCTGCTCAAGGTAATTTTAGAGGCCACAGTTTGTTTTTTTTGGAATTAAGACAAGGTTTTACTAAAAGCAAGAAATAACAAGATCTGTCTGCACATCATGTAGTTTATAGTTGGCAAGAAAAAAGCATTACAACTTACATGCAATGAGGCAGCAAAGCAGCCCCAAACCGTTATGCTTCCTCCACCCTGCAAACAATTCATTAAACCTGATCTTAAACGGTACTGTGGAACATGTTACTCTTTGGCAAACTTCAGGTACCCTGCAGTATTTTTCTGGGACACTTCATAGAGTATTACATATGCCTTAAAAGGGGAAACACATGAAAACATTGTATGTGTCATTAGCTTGACCACATTGTGACTGTGACAGGTCTCTTGTCACTGCAACTGCAGTTCGGTTTGGGTGGGAAAAGGGGTGCTAATATATTTTGGCTGTGGATTTTTGCTGAGGCAGTTTGATAGCTAGCAGTCTTTTACAGGACCTGTAAATTTCTTAATAGATCTTAAATTGTAGTATAAAATCTTCAGTGCCCCAGTTTCTGTCTCTTCAGGGCCATGTGCTACTGGCAGTATCAGCACACAGGTGCAAGTTGTGTCCTTGTTTTTGGAACATATGGTTTGATAAGAGGGATATGAACAGGTTATATATGTCCCTGAAAATGATTGACTGCAATTTAACAGCTACAATGTTTTGTTTTTATTGATTATCCTCATATTCAGACTATGTCAGAGTCCTATGCTTCCATGTTTTAAGGTGTTATCTTTTTTCTCCCACTTCTCCTCATACATCCATGTACAGTTTTCTGCTTCTGTGATGACATTCATGTATATGCATTACTACTTGTGGCTTATTTCTCTATACACATGCTCTCTCTTCCAGGTATTGGCAGTGTCTGATATTGTAGTTTATCGCACACGAGCCGAACGCCTCCACAACGACATGTTCCACTTCCTCAGCAATGCCTCAGGGGCCTATCTGAAACATTTCACCCCAGAGCTCAGAGCCCTGTCCAGTCGCTGCGGTCTGGATGTGCCCCTCTCTTCCCTTGGGCCTGCTGTCATTGTCTTTCAGGAGACAACACACACTCAGTTGCTGGGTCACGGTAGGGGAGAGAAATATATTAAATACCACACTCTATGTGATCACAAAACCGCACTGCAGTTATAAAAGTAAATTATTTTTTTCAATGTGAATTGTATCTGTTTTAATTACTCCCTAATGTCCAACAATAAAAATCTTTTCCTCTATAGACTCAAAGTTAGCTGGTCATGCTGACACGCTGCTCCAGAAGCGTTTTCATGACCTGGGTCTGGGGACAGAGGCCTTCAGCTCGGTGCAGTATGTAGGCACCCAGACCATCACACCTCCCACTGACTACAGCAGGCTGCTGGAGGCTGTTACGCAACAAGTGAAGAACACTCACACACGTTCCCCCCGCCAGCCTGGGATTGTTTTTCATGCTCTTGAAGTACGTGGACTGCTAGTGTTAAATACACACCAAGATGAGAAATTTGAGAGAGAGATGAAGTTTTTGTAACTGTTTACAGTAATGAGTACTTTTTATGTCCCCAGGTCCTGAGTGAACGTTTCTGTGGGGAACTGTCTGATGACAAGATGACCCTATACTCCTTTTTCCCGGATGAGTACTTTACCTGCTCCTCTGTCTGCCTCAGCTGCAAGTAAGTTATTACAAACTATTTTTAAACAGATATTCAATCTCTTTTTTATCTTCAGCTTTTCTCCTTTCTAGAGATTGAACTGAAACTGAATTTTTAGCAGCACTTACATCTGGAAAGATTAGATTGTTACTGAAATACATACTTTCCCCCTCCATATCTTATTTTCTACTTCCTAAAATTAAAACAATCTTTGATTGTAATTTGTTGGAACTGGCCATATTTTGTCTGGCTGTAACTGATAATGTGGAAATGGCTGTATGACACTTCCAGTTTCATTATTGGACTTCAATGTTTGAAGCTTTATGAGTGATCCATGTGATGTCCTGCCCTCCCACCAAACACAACTCTGTTTTCCATTACATTTTCACTAAGAATAGTATCAGCATGAAAATAAGTCAGATGGCACTTTGGGCTTAAAGCAGTCATTTTCCACCCTTACATGGGGAAACCTGACTTTGCTCACTCTGTTATTGATTAAGTCTAAATTGTCAAACTTTGGTATAATTCAGAGTATTATAAGTATCTTGTATGTTTTAAACCTGCCTGACTCTATACTTGAGTTATGGTGTATCTCTGTCCCTCTGAATCTACATACAGTTGTTAAAGGCTTTTGTTTCCAGATGAACTTAACATAAATAAATTATTTTGTGCTTTGTTGCTCATGTGGATATTAACTGTCTCCCCAGTGGGACGGACATGTTTTTGGATTGATGAAATGGAAATCCCCACTATTTGTAGTTCTTCTTCATGGAAAATTAAGGGGAGGGTGTGGGAGAATCCATGTCACTGGTTCTGAAATTGTTTTGTTCTGGGTTAATGGGCTATACACATAGTTCAGACTTCTACGAAACTTGTCTTCACTGACTGACATCAGTCATGTTATGTGTATCATTTATTTTTCTGTATCACCTTCAGCATTCGCTGTAAAAATGGAATGAACCATTTGAGGGACAGGGTTCCTCACATGGCAGATGGACTCTGCCAGTATGCACACCAATACAACAACAAGGTCCTCATCTGCAAGGTAACACTGCCTCCTGAGACCAGTATCGCTGGTTTAATAGTTGTGTGATGTACTTTGCTGTTTACATTCTATCTCCCAATAAAATAACAGTATATACACTCACTGGACCCTTCATTAGGTTCACCTGTACAATCTAATGCCATCCAATATAGCAGCTCTGCCATGAAGTCCTACTTTTAAAAGGTTATAATTTGTCAGTTTTGTGAATTTGTCAGAACAGTGATATATTTATTATTGAGGTCGTTGTCTGTGGTATTAGTTTTGTCCCCCTCATTTATGTAAATAGGGTGGCCAAAGCATTAGAAACATTTCCTAATACAGTGGTTTTCCAGCATGACTTCACCACCCACTATGGCCTCAATAATAAACATACAGTATCAAGAAAAAGCAAAGGCACATTTTCTGGTTTTCTGCAGAAGTTTGTTATGAATGATCTTCACCAAAGTCACAAATGTCAACAAACACAACATTTTTAGGCTGATAAAACATAAACAGTTGTGACTTTTCAAACGTGTGTGTGTGGGGGGGGGGCTTTCGGCTCATCCTGTTGGAGTTGCCGTAACACAACATGGTCTGCACAGGTTTTGCTCTGGATACCCTTCCTCACGCACCCCTCCCCATTGCCAGGTTTGGGAACTTACAGAATGTCTTCAGCTGAGCCATATTGTTAGGAGATCTGGTGCGAACGGCTCTCTTCAGGTCATTCCACAGCATCTCTATTGGGCTGAGCTTTGGACATTGTGTCCGCAGCTGCCTTCAATCTGCATGTTTAATGTGTGTGTTCAACAAAAGCACGGAAGACCTTGTTTGTGTTTTATCATGTTTTGCCTTCGTGAAAATCAGCTCATATTTTATGATGCATTTATTCAGAAAAACAGGAAGCTATCGAGAAACAGTGATGTTATTTTTTCTTTTAACTGTTTAGTTTTACCTTTTTGACATTCTCAACCAAAACTGAGAAATTGTAACATAAAAAAAATAGAATTCATGGCAGAGCTGCTGTATTTCATTAAATTGAATCATTCAGGTTGTTTCTATGTTGTTTACCTTCTGTTGTTTTCACCAGAGGTGCTATGAAGGAGGCAGAGAGGTGATTGTTGTGCCCAAGACGTCAGCCTCCACAGACAGCACATGGTTTGGGCTGGCCAAGTATGCCTGGTCAGGGTAGGTAAATACAAATACACACACACCTTTCAGTGCCTGTCAGCCAAGCATTGCAAGCTGACTGACGCTACCTTGGGTGCTTCTCCTTCCCCGCCTTCCTCAGTTTTGTGTTGGAGTGTTCTAGCTGTGGTGTAATCTACCGCAGCAGACAGTACTGGATGGGAAACCAGGACCCTGAGAGCAGCGTCGTGCGATCTGAGGTCAAGCACGTCTGGGAAGGGGTGAGTGCTCTAGCCTGCCTCTCTTCCTCTGTTTTTGTTTCTACGCACAGTTAAATTTCATATTTGTAAATGTGAATCATTAGACATTTTTGAAAAGATTTAGTAGAAAAACTAAGCTCAGATTATCTTATTTTGCTTATTTTTAGCCCTTAAAAGAAAAGTAGTTAATATTAAAACATTTTCACATAAAATAGTTTGGAATCAACTAAAATATTCTTAAAGCCCAGGCTAAAGATAATCTATTGTAGTTTGTGTTTTCACTTTTACCCTGATACCTGTCATTATGCTTTGCATACAGAAAGGTTGTGAATCTTTAACTTTTATGGTGCTTAGTGGATCATTCCATATCATTTTTTTTATTATTTTAAGGTGTGCTGTGCAATATATGCAACAACCCCTATTTGCCCTTCCATTTTCTGAATTGCTTCTCATCCCGTTCTCTTCTTTCAGTCGGACATGTTCTTGACCACCCACCAGAACGCTGCTCAAAGGGTCCTAGATGGTATGAATTTTGTGATCCAGTCCGTCTCGGAGTACAGCACCGGCCCCACCAAAGCCGTCACTGCCTGGCTTACTGACCAGGTAGCACCACCATATTGGAGACCCAACACAGAGATCATTGTGAGTAGAAAAAACTGAATCTGAGACACACAACAAAACAAAAGAAGAACCTAAGATAATGATGGGCAGTTACCATAGAGATGTTTACATATTGTATCAATTCCTGCATTACAAATATTTGAATGTATGTTCTTTAATTATTGTCTCCTCCTTCTCTCTCCCTCACTTTTCAGACCTGTCATGGCTGTCAGAAGGTGTTTGAAGAAGCCGAGAGGAAGCACCACTGTCGATCTTGTGGTGAGGGTTTCTGTCATCCCTGCTCCAGCCATAGGATGCCAGTACCTGAGAGGGGCTGGGGCAGTGGTCCTGTTAGGGTGTGTAAGGCCTGTTACCGGCAGGGAGGGCCGACTGACACAAACAGCCAAGGTAAGACACATACATCGAGTTAGCAGACCACTACCAAGCAAACTGTGTAAATAGTATAAGAAGGGCAAGTCAAGCATTGAGGAAGGTGCATTTGTCATTTTGATGCAGCCTCAAACATTGGCAGAATCTGGCATTGAGTGATCCATGAATCACAGGGCTGTAGAAAGCATGAATTAACCTATTGCACGTTAACCTCTGTTTAAATACAGAATTCTCAATGATTATGTTACAGTATGTGTAAATTGTTTTTTTTGAGTCTTCATTTTCTTGGATAATTTACACAGTTAGGTGCAGAAGTATTTGGGCAGTGGATTTTTATGATTTTGCCTTTATACATCACCACAGTGTATTTGAAAAAAAACAATCAAGACGTTATTGAAATGTCGATTTTCAGCTGTATTTTAAGAGATTTCGCACAAATATGGTATTCACTCTTGAGGATAACCCCATTATAAGCAGAATACCTCAGATTTCAGTAGCTCAACAGTATTTGGGCAATTTACTGACAAGAACTTAGCTGACCAGGTGTGGTACATTTACTCATTGCTGGCCTGAAGTGACTGCTGACAGAAGTACCAAGGTGAATTCTGAGGTGTAAAGGACTTTACTCTCTGTTCACATTCAGCCAAATGCTACAAAACTGATAGGACAGTGCTTCACAGTGCAGATGGATTGTGACCCTACAAATACTATGGAAACAACAAGTCACCTAGTGAAATAAAGCTGAAAGTAACATCTTCATTGTTTTATTTCACCAAATTGTGGTGTTGTATAAAGGCAAACTCATAATAACCCTGTCACTGCCCAAATACTTCCACTCCTAACTGTAATTTAATGGTTTAACTACTATTAAAACAATCAAGTCTGAATTGTGAAACGTGTTAAATAAAGTTACAAAAGAGTAACATATAAGGGTTGCAGAATGGTTATTTGGACACTGGGACGTAACGTATTTAAATGCTGATAATATCTGTGATAGCTGCCTACATTAAAATATAATATAATATTGTCACTCCTGCTTTTATTTAGAAATTTCTCACACATCTCCTTTCTGTAGTGTGTAAGGTGGAGCCTCGTGGTCTCATAGCTCGCAGGGTGACAGAGGTGGCTCAGTCTACACTGGACATAGTCACCACAGCGGTGGACTACCCTCTTTGTGAGTTCAACTTCTTTCCATCATACATTCTGCCAGTGCTATGCAGTCAAGTTGAGTGCATATTATCACTGCAGCAAAGCTAATCCAATGTCTTTTTAATAGAACAGTAATTACCAGTTTTATAAAACTAGATTTTGACCTCTTGAATCACTGTTGTAGTCACCAACAGAAATCATCTCTTTGAAAATAAAAGATAGTTGATTGTCTGCAAGATAAAGTAATATTGTAACATTGTTGAGTGAAGAAAGGTCCTGACTACACGTCCTTAAAAAAACATGTTGCCACAAACCCCAGATTTGTGCTGATAACAGCAAATCATCAAGTCTAAATTCTGGCAGATGAGGTGGACATACTGAACCATGGAGGTAGTTTAATGATTCGCCTCCACGGAATATATGGCTTAACTAAGGGTGTAAAAGTCTAAATGCTGTCTTTACATCTTAGATATTTGGAAATTGGCTCCATAAACAGTAATGTAGCTAAGGATATCATAAAATGATTGCCAGTGTATATCACTTATAGCAATTACTTGGGATTTGTTCAGCATATGCACATTTATAATCTAAGAAAAAGAAATATATTTGCTTTTATAATAATTAGTTTCTTAATTTTAATTATTTAATTAGTTCCTGTCTGTTCCTCCCAGGTTTTGTGAAGGATGTGGCTCGACCAGACTACTGGGTGCCAGACCATGACATCTCCCAGTGTCACGTGTGCTCTAAAACCTTCACTCCAGTCATGTCCAAGCACCACTGCAGGGCTTGTGGACAGGGTGTGTGCGGTCCCTGTTCCACACACATCAGGCCTGTGCCCTCTCGAGGCTGGGACCACCCGGTCAGAGTGTGTGACAAATGTCACGCCTGCAACGATAGCCTGTGACTTTTCCAATTCGAAGAGCTTCTCTAAAAGTGCACTCAGTCTTCCTCAGATGATCCACAAAAACACTGTGAATCCTGGCACGGCTGCTACAAGAAATCACTGGGGGTTGATTTAACAGCGCTAAATAGCAGAACAGGAATTAGCTTTGTTTTTGTGTGTGAAAAGTGAAGTTGCTCAAATGCTTCAAATGGTCATCATGTAGTTTCTAGACATTTATCAGCACTGACCTAGGATCTGCCTTTCTGTCTGTCTTCTTTGAGCAACTAATTCTGTGTCAGTTACGCCGAAATAAACAAATCATAGACCATCTTTACTACAATCCCACTGGAAAACTGCTTGAAGATAACTGGACAAGTGGAAAACTGGGCACGTTAACTGGTTGGTGGTCATTTTAAACAGCACTCAGTTGTAGTCTTCATTCATTTCTGTTCGTACACCCC
>OMLM01010546.1:18620-33887 GCA_900302695.1 Helostoma temminkii
TATTATTATTATTATTAATTTATCACATTTACCTATAAAATAAATGGACGGGTTCTGCTCCATTTGCCACATGTCCATTCCTGGTTGGGTCCAAACAATTGGACCTAATAACCTCTACCTCAAAGTATAACAATTAGAGACAGAATGTTGGTTCTTGCATCAGCAAGTGCTTGTTCATGACTGAGCAGCGTATGTGCAACATCACCATCTACTGTCTGTGTGTGCTACAACACCACAGTGTGTGATCAGGTAAAGGTTTATTTAAGCTTGAAGATGTTTCCAGCCAAAAAGCAACAGTTCTGTGATGAGGTGTAAAAGTTAGGACCATATTCAGAAGGTCAAACAGTTCACTTTTATTTCATCTTTAGAAAAACGTCACAAATGGACATGAGCAGCAAATGTCCTTTATTGTCTTTCTATTGTCTTTTCTCTTCTGTTTTGTGACCTCTCTTCTTCCTCTCCTTAAAGAACCACGAGTTTACAGACGAGATGACCTACAGCGAGTTGTGTATGACGGAGTCTGTGGGCTTCAGGACCAGTCGCAGCACCTCCCTGTCCAGCCAGCAGGGGGCGCAGAACAACTCCACCGGCTGCTGCCCTCGCCGGGCCAGGAGGAGAGCCGCTATGCGACTGGCCAACTCCACGGTGTCCGTCAGCCGGGGGAGCGTCCAGGAGCTCGACACTCTGCACATCAAAACCACCTCCATACCGCCACAAACGTAAGCGGGATGCTACTTATTAGCAATATTAGTAGTTCTGGACGAGCTGCTGAGCTGTGGCGCTTTGTCACTTCCTCTGCTGCTGCTCATGCTAAACGGGCCTCACCTGTAACTTTAGAGGTCCTATAAGACACATAGATGTCAGTAGACTGTGCAAGGAAATGTGTGCTGTAACAATCCAACTCCAATACTTCCTGTATCTTTTAACTCAACCCTGGCACAGTTAGCTTTGTGCATAAAGTCAGTCAACCCATAATGTTTCCATCCTGTAACTGATCCATCGTATAGGATAGTTGTGTCAGTACAGAGATGCCAAGTGTGAAGCATCATTACATGATGTGTGAACGCTGACTGTATAAACCTGAAGCAGCCTCTACATTTACTTCACATTCTGAACATGTTTTCAGTGTAAACACCACAAGTCACCAACAACAGTTTCGTTAGTACTTAGATTTTTTATAAATATGTACAAATGTAGGGCACAGAGAGGGCGGGAACCAGTGTTCATAGTTCTTATTAGTTGTACGTCTATGTGTCTGTTCATTTGTGTTTATCTCTATCCTCAGTCGCTCCAGTCTGAACGCCCAGGCGAGCGACCTGAAGCTGAACTGTGGAGAACAAGATTTCACCGCAGCCATCATCAGCATCCCGACGCCTCCCGCCAACACACCTGACGAGAGCCTTCCTCCATCGCCAGCACCCATTCCTGGCATCCTACGCAACACTCGGGCAACGGCCTACACCCATGAAACCGTCAAAATATCCTCTTTATAACCTCCGATCACATTTGCCACAGCCCTGCAACAACCACCCAGTCGCCCTGCCAGTCACCCTCCCAATCAATTCTGAACTTCCTTTGACCCTCTGAACCTGGGGCACTGAAAGTTTGGGGACAAAGACTACTGAGACGGGAACTTTGAGTAGCAGTGGTTGCTTAGAGTTTCTTTGACCGTTATGTGGATTACATGGCTCAAACTGAAATGTTTGAAAGTTGAGAGAATCACAGCTCATGAATTTTAGACCCTAACATGCATTTCTCCCGCTGCACATTTTTTACTTCTCATTGTACAAACCCTACAAAGTGTTGATCCTGGACCAACCATAGAGAAGATTTCTTCATATTCAGGACCCCACAACAACTGAGTGGGTTCATTGGGTCAATTCTTCATTTTCTGTTGAACACAACATTTTACAGGAAGGGGACAAAATGACATCTGAGTATCGCGGCTGTAGTTTTTTGGTCTGTCCTTGGTGTGACTGGACGAAGTTGACGTGTTGGTTTAATCTGAGCGACTGCCAACCGTTAAAGGACCATTTAGCATCACATGCCTGTGATGGACCGAACCAACACCACTCAGTAGCTTCAGATCCATGAGTATAATTCTTTTAATTACAGAATGTCGGTGGTTGTTGTTGGAAAAAAGCGACGCTTATTCATACATATCAAATGGTGATGTATGAATGGATGGTTCCCAGGGATAATTTAGTTTTCTTTACTGGATCTTTGAAGCCTTTGACAGCAGAGTATTTAGTTTGAAACCAAGTTGTAGATATAAACCACAACAAAGATGAATGACGTCTTTGAAGATGATTAAACTGAGGAAGTCTGTAGTCAAATAGATTCTGATCTTGGTCAAAGGTGGACGATCTCTAAGCTGGTGGGAATTCAGCGTTGGGAACCACTTCAGGTCGCACTTTTAGGAAAGTAAAGAGTGACGACTTTTAACCTTTTAACAAGTCCGGATGCAGGAATAAAAAATCATCTTCAAACGATGTTCTTAAGCTGCTGATACACTTGAACTCAAAGTGAACTGGGTCTAAGTGACCTATGCTGAGCCTGACTACTGTTCACATAACTACACTGAGCTGAATGCAACTTAATGGTCTTGGCAGAACTGGACTTTACTTGTTTTCCTAAGTGGAACTGTGGAGTGAAAAGGGTTAAATGAAGCTTTTGGACTGGATTTATCTGGTCCCATATGAACTGTCTGGTCTGGCTGTAGCTCAGTGTTGCCCAGATCGGGAACAAAAGCCTTTTACTTATCAAAATATGCAACATTACCACAAGCAGGAAAATAGCAACAACACACGAACAGCATATTAATAACAGTAATAATGTGTGTGTGTAGAAACTATGGTAATAATTGCAGGGAACAAGATGTAAAGTAACTAATACATCCATTAGTTATGTGATCTTTTCAGTGAGAGAGAACATAACATGTATTCTGCAATAGATTCATGTGGGAAAAGCAAAGCCAAAATCTCCGCAGCATTAAAATGACACGTGTCCTGATGATGCAGATTCCATGTTTCAGTTTTATTTAGTCTTATTTATAATTGTTCCTCCTGAACTATTCACACTTAGAATGAGCTAGAGCTTCTTGTGCAACGTGTCCTACTTCCTACAGAAGAAATACTATTTGTACACATAATGTGACAGTTCAGATATCCGCTGAAGCTGCTGCCATCTGAAGGTTTTGCAGTTATGTATCGGCTCATTGATCCCACTGGCCAATAACAAGCTGCATTAACAGTGCTGCAGCTTCGAATGGCTAGTGCTAGCATGCTGACGTGGTAGCATTTAGCATGTCACTGCAGCTCTTTGCTTCCAGTAGCCTTAATGTGTTTAAGGATAAACTTATACAAAGGTCAGATTATCTCAGTGAAGATGCAGAGCAGTGATCTGCTGCGATTCCCTAATGTGTTAAAAGCAGTGTCCACCATCGGATCAGGTGACGTTAGCTGTGGGGATTTTGGCCCAGCGTTCCCTTCACCATTCAGCAGGTAGTGTGAGCGACACACAGAAGACGAGACGTACATACTGTAACATATTTTGTATTATAAACTTTCACCTGCATCTTCCAATCAAATCCTCAAACCAAAAAAAGAGAAAAAAGATGAAAGTCGTCGGACATGTGACTGGCATTCCTTCGTGCATGAGCCTCGTACAGTAGAAGTAGCACTACTGATCATAGGAACTTAGCAACCATAGCTGAGAAAAACAAGAAAAAAACACAATGGGGAAAAAACTCATCTGTTCTTTTGCATGATGATTTTTATTTAGTTCTCTCCTATCGGTCTTTTGATTTTCCTCATCCTCAAACCTTTCAAGGTGAGCGTTTGCACCACAGACGTGTACATTAGATGACTGAGAGGAAATAACAGATTATATTAATGAATTAATAATTTCCAAAATAAAATTCGTTCAGGCATGTTCCTCGCCGGAATGCAAAGCGTGTGTGTGAACATGTGGGTATTTGTGCGAGTGTATGAACGCGTGTGTTTGTATGGTGAGCGGTCACAAATATGCATGGATACCGTTATAGGTATTTTATCTGTTTTCTCCAGCAGCGTAAAGAGACGGAACCATGATGTTCACTGGATGGATCTGTTTATTCACACTGTCAGTCTGGTTTTCATTTTTAAATTAGTAATAAAGAACTTTTTAGATCCATAAAAATATGAATTTGTACCATAATGATGATATATGTTTAAACTGCACTGCCCATTTTTTTGCTTTTCCTAAAGCTCAGAGTTAGCTCAGTGTGAAAGCTTGGAAAAAGCTAGTAGGAGGACCTTAGTGGCTAATGCAGTTATTAGTGCACTTTTTAAATATAATTGCAGTTTTAAGTTAACAGACTCAGTCATAAAACAACAGTCAAAAATCTTTACATTATTATGAACATTTCCTCTAGTTCTAGTTCTTTGTGTTGGTCTTTTATGAAATGTGTCACCTTTGACCTTCCGTACAACAGTTTTATTGGCTTTTATTCCGTCAGATGCAGTTTTTTTTAGGTCATGAACCTGTTTGGAAATTGTGTTTATTTAAAATTTATGAATTGTTCAGGAAATGAGATTGTTTGCAGGTTTCCTGTGATGTACTTTTGTTATTGCTAAAACTCCACCATCATCTCATGAACTAAATATTGTTCTGCTCATAATGATGAGTTATGGCTCTACTGCACTTCCCTGGGATCTACTATTACTGAGTTGTTCTTCTGCTGCAGAGACTCTATAATCGTTCTAATCTAATGATCCTGTCCCTTTAGTTTTTTCTCCTGCTGCTCTGATGTAGCTGTGACACAGTAAAACAGAGATCCAGATTCAAGTGCAACAAATGATTATCTTCACTTTTCATTGATCTGCTGTTGCTCGTGTTAATAGTTCATTGTTTTATTGTCAGGATGCACAAATTCCAGTCACATGTTGCTGAAGGTCAAATATTTTCTTTCTGATCCATCAAGTTGATAATTTGACAAACTGATTAACATGATTGATCTGCAATCAGAATTGTAATTAGTTATCTTTGTGTCATGATAATGAGTCTTTTAGTTTTGGTGGATGTTTAGTTTGATTATTTTTGTGCCTAATATGAAGAATAGGGGTGGTGATCAGAAATCAGTGTGAATAATGACGCTAAGCTAATGTTAGTCATAATTAAGACTATTGATCATTCCTGTTGTATCAAAAAACATTACATCCATCCATTTTTTGAACCGCTTAGTCCACGTAGGGGTCACAGGTGTGCTGGAGCCTATCCCAGCTGTCATACGGGCGAGAGGCAGGGTTCAAAAAACATTTTAAAAGTTAAACGTAAGTTCATAAAAAATGATTAGATGTTGCAGATCCAGACATGTAGAAAAATGTAACAACTTGAAACTAAATTTAGTTATTCATTTCTGCATTGATTTTCTCAGCTGATTGGGATCTCAGTTCACAGTGTCCATTGCAAAAGCTCTTCTTTGCTTCTTCTCAGAGAGAGTCCGATACTCCTGTGTCCTACATTTGACGATTTGTAGCCTCTATCTGCAGCCTTGTGGAGAAGTGTTTCCTAAAATCTGCATATGACACACTGAACTTCCACACAAGCAAAGTACCGTACGAACTTGCCTCTTTTTGTCAGTGAGTCTTCAGGGCATCATCTCAGCAGGTGTTTGTCTGAAGTGGTCTTACACAGCAGAGGAGCCGCTGTCAGCAGATTCAATCATTGACTTTCACAAACGAGCTGCATTTTTCTGACCAACATGACAAAGCACAGCGGAAACAGTAAACTGATGATGTGTTCAGATGTGAAGCTGCACTGCAGATGCCTCAAACAGTTTTTCATCCAGTGAACTGGTGAACAGTGATGTTCAGTGTCAGAGTGAGGAGCGATGAATGAATGAATGAAGGAGAAAACAGCATTAAAGCACAGAGGTGTATATTCCATTCCACTAATAAAGACAACAGAAACCAGAATGAATGCTGTGTTTTTTCTGGAGACACGTCCACTCGCTCTCTGAGCATTTAGTGAGGCCACAGTGGTAAAAGAGCATCGTCTAAAAGTAAACACAGAACATACTGGGGCCCATTTTGCAGCAATAACTCAGCTAAACATTTCCAGTAACTGTTGATCAGCACAGCTTGCAGGGACAGAGAATGTGTAGTAGGAACTTCCTGCTTCAGGTTTTAACCAGGTAGAATGACTTGTGTGTTGTTTGTTCCTCCTTGTGTGTTGAAACTCACCTGTTCTTTTGCATGATGATTTTTATTTAGTTTTCTTCTGTCGGCTGATTTTTCTCATCTCCCTCAAACCTTTCAAGGTGAGTGTTCGCACCACAGAGACGTGTACATTAGATTACTGAGAGGAAATAACAGATTATATTAATGCACAAAACAAGAAAAGTAATTAACATAGTTTTTTCATTCACTTCTGCATGGTCTTATTGCTCCTATAACATATATAACAGAGCCTCCTCCACTTTCTTTATGAGGAAACTGTAGGTGCAGATATCTGAAACTAAATTTTAAATTATTAAAGGAATTCAGTTGTAGGCACATTAAATTTGAGTTTTGACTGGTCAAAATTCATTTTAAGAGACAGTCAGGTCCAGACTTTTCAGGGCAGTTTTTATTACTTTGCCTTCATATTCCACCACAATGGATCTGAAATAAAACAATCATGATGTGATTGAGGTGCCAACTTTCAGCTTTATTTTAAGGGGTTTCATAAAAATATGGCATTTATTGTTTAGGAATTAGGAATCACAGGTATTTTAAACAGCGTACCTCCATTTTTAGGGGCTTAATAGTATTTGGGCAAATTGAAATAATTATCAATATAACATCATTTTTAATATTTGGATGAAAGTCCTTTGCCAATTACTACTGATTCCAGAACATGGAACGTTTTCTGTGTTTTCTGCCAAAGTCTAATCAGTTTTCCTGTTCTGAATGTTACCAGCGGTTTGGACCTTGTTGTAAACTCTGTACTGACATTCATTTAACAACGATACGTCTATCTTCTCCAGAGGTTTCTGGACTTCTGTTGATGATGGTTTTTCTTCACCAAGCAAAGGATTCTGTGATCATCCACTTCAGTTGTCTTCAATGGTCTTCCAGACCTTTTGATGTTGAGCTCACCAGCTTTCTTTCTTTTTAAGACTGGTATCAACTTCAGATCTTTATCTGCTTCTTTTGAATTGAAGTAATGAGGGAATAGATCAGTTACCTTCTTGTCAGTCAATTACCCAAATGCTATTGAGCCACTGAAAATTGAGGTACTAAAATGCCTGTGTTTCCTAAACAGTGAATGACTGAATGTGTAACGTCTTAAAATAATTCTGAAAGTTTATACTTCCTTTTTTTTTTTTTATTTCACATCCATTGTGGTGGAGTATGAAGGGAAATTAGTGAAAACTGTATGTACAAAGACATTATGGATATTGTGTAAAGGTGTTTGTGGATGCTTATGGAGTAACTATCCATAATTGCATTTTAGATAACTAACTGAATTCTGACCAGTAAAAATGACAACATATCTACAATTACATTTTGACCAGTCGTCATTGCACCAGTGACACTACAGACCATTTATTTTCTCAGTAGTTTACTGAAGATGATCATCTTTAACATCATCTTATTTATTTCTGGCTGCTTCCTTTAGGGGTCGCCACAGCGAATCATCTGTCTCCATCTCTTTCTGTTCTCTGTGTCTTCCTACGTGACCAACGTCCAACTGATTAAGCTGTTATTACAATTGTACATTTCATGATTTAGTTACGTTATTATAACAATAACAGGTAAAATCACTGTTGTAACACACATAATTCAGTGATAAACATAAAGACAAAAACACAGTGTGATACTTGTGTCTTATTCTTAGTGTTGTCTTTTGCTTAAAATGTGATGAAAGTTGACACCTGTCTTAGAGGTCAGGGGTTGAATCAGTACAGAGATACATTAAATATTCACATCTGTGGGTCATTTGTTAAACCTCATTTCCTCCTCTTGTTGGATGGAGATCTCTCTGTTTAGGAAAAAAAAGTTCACTGGATGAGTTTTCAGAATTAAAAAACATTTATATGAATCTTGAAATATATATGATAGTTTTTGGCTATTAATATTCACATCAGTCCATTTCACTGTAAACTGCTGCTGCACAAAGTAGAAGCAGGAAATGAAGCACAAAGTATAAAACTGCTAGTATATTTACAAGTGTAATAGTATTTATACAATCACTAAATCAGTCAGATGGATTGGTGATGAAATGAGACAAAGAAATGACCCCCTGCTGGGAGGGAGGGGTGGAAACTCCTGAAGACTGACTCTGCACTGGAAGCATTCAGGAAGCAGATCCTTTCACTTCTCTCATCACTTCTTCTCTTTCCATATAGCTGTCGATTCTTCTGGTCAGAATGTTCACTGCTCCTACTCTTAATTTTTCTGTCACTAGACGTTCACCTCTTCCAAAAATATTCCTCCAGCAACAACATGTTCTGGAGAACATTTGCTCCGAGGTATGGATGACAGGATGGCAGCAGGAAGTACAATGGCAGTGAGTGAAATCAATCCAATTATCTGAAAAAGAAAATCAAAAGAGGGTTGAAAACTTATGAAGTTGTTGTTCAGATGGCAGGTACTTGTTATCCAGCTTTTGTTATCCTGTGTTGTCTTTTATTCTTTTTTTAACGATCATTCTTGTTTTGTTCAGACTTTGTTTAAAATTGTGTTTGTCTGTTAGACATGTAAAGCACTTCGGTCAACCCTAGTTGTATTGAAACATGCCATATAAAGAAATCATATATAATTACTGTATAGACATAATTTGATAAACTGTGAAAAAAACTTTTTTACAGAAACTTATTTTACCAGAAAGGTCTACAGCCTGACCAGCGAGAACTATCTCAGGACAACTATGATGTTGTCCTGAAGCTGAAGGGACAGTTCATCTATTTGGTTGCTCTGTACTGGTTTGTGACTTTGTTTGAGCTGCTACAGACACTGAGCTTGAAAGTGATTGTCAAAAATAAAAGGTAATAGGCAATGAATCGAGTCCGAGCACACAGATTACGTAATTATACTCCAACTTTTCTAAACAATTAACCATAGTCTCAGCACTATAGTTGTTTTTAGAAAAAACAACACAGACACATGCTTCAACAAAGTATCTTCATCAAACATCATATTAGCTCAGGCCCAGGCAGCTTATTATAAAAACTGACATTGGTGATGCATCAATAAAACAAGAGAAACACTCACCCTTGACTCATTTTTCATGTCAGTTGTACGATCTACGCTGGACGTCTTGCAAACACGCACATCTCCATCTGTTAGCACAGACACAGGCCACAGCAGAGCCACAAACAACGCTTTGAGAAAGTGCTCCAGCAAAAGGCAGTAAAACTGACAGTTACAGCGGCAACAGTAGTTACTGGTAAATGTGCTTGGTGCCAGAGTGAATTTCCAGGCTCTTTGAAAGGCTCCGTCCATCCACAGCAACAGGACTAGTATTAAAACAACAGGCAGGAACATGTAAAGCCAGTAGAGAACATCCTTGTCAAAGAGGCATAGTAAGTAAAAAGCACAGTGACTGTGATGTAGAAACTGTGTTTTTAGATAATTTGTCAATTAATGTTGTCGCTGCTTTTTTCAGGCTCTCCATGATTGGTGGAAAGTCTAAAAGTGCTGAGACCTGGAGGAAACCAAACTGCCTCACTTCTCCACCGTCATGTAACTGGAGGAGCTGAGGACTGATTCCTGATCCTGCTCCTCCTCCTGAGCCACAGCCGAGCCATGACTTTCATAAACCCTTGTATATATTCAATTCACAATGCTTAACAGATGATAGTAAGAAGTTGAAAAAACTGAGACTATGAACACGAAATCAAACAACATTTATTATAAATAATAAGCTGCTGATAGGTTTTAAATGCAAACATCTCAAATAAATAAAGTGCTACTATTTGCTAATATTAGTGCTTGCTACTGTGGCAATAACGGACTGTGTGTCACCTAAATGACTGAAGCAGAGATGTAAAATGTTATGCCGAGAAAATTCTTCAGTAAAGTCGAGAGTACAGGATGATTAGAAGGATTAGAGGATGGAAAATGTAAATGTGTCAGTGGAAAGAAAAATGTGATGAGTTTATAGCACAACACTGTCAGGAGGGTTCAGCACATGAACAAACACGAGTCTGCTACACAGCTTCAATTGTTTAGACTGTCTCCACACTCACTGTGCTGCTGACACATAAATAAGAGCAGGATATACAGTAGTACACGTGAAATATAAAAATGATCACTTTCATTACAATCAGAATCAGTTTAATTGGTCAAGAATGTTGAAATTTGATATTAGCTAATAGTGGCTGTGAGCGTACGTACACAGAGACCAGGTGAAGGTAACTTAACAGGAAAATAATGTGGCGTCATATCCATCCTCAAACTGTCTCACTCGCTCAGCATCTCATCTCTGTACTTGCTTGTTGTACTGTTTAAAATACAGATGAAAGCCTGCACTTCCTTCACATCTGGATTGTTTCAAATATATTTAATATTAAGGCAAAATTATAAATTATGGGGTCACGGGTGTGCTGGAGCCTATCCCAGCTGTCATACAGGTGAGAGGCAGGGTACACCCTGGACAGGTCGCCAGTCTATCACAGAGCCACATGTAGACAAACAACCATTCACACTCTCACTCACACCTACAGGCAATTTAGAGTCCCCAGTTAACCTGACTGCATGTCTGTGGACTGTGGGAGGAAGCTGGAGTGTCCAGAGAGAACCCACGCAAACACGGGGAGAACATGCAAACTCCACACAGAAAGACCCTGGGCGACCCCGGGAATCGAAGCCAGGACCTTCTTGCTGTGAGGCGACAGTGCTAACCACTGCACCACCGTGCCACCATCATTAGAACATCTGAACTCTTTTTATCCACTTCAACATCTGCCTCACTCTACAAATTAGACGCACCTGCATTCACCTGCTTATCTGCTGTCTGTCTAATTCACACAAGTCCAGGATCAGTCCATTCCATTCACATCACATGCATCCCAGCTGTCATACGGGCGAGAGGCAGGGTACACCCTGGACAGGTCGCCAGTCCATCGCAGGGCCACATATAGACAAACAACCATTCACATTCTCACTCCAGAGAGTGTCCAGAGAGAACCCACACAAACACAGGGCCGACCCCAGGAATGTGAGGCGACAGTGCTAACTGTGCTGCACCACCGTGCCGCCTGTTTTTCTTTTAATTTTAAAGAAATCTAAAAGGTGTGGCATGGTTTGTTAATAAGAACTGAAAACTATTCATGAGTTTCTGTATGTACATAGTAACTTTGCAGTTCTTGTTAAGCGTCATCATCTGTTTCACACTGATGTGTTAAATGAGTTGAGAAGTGATAAAGCAAATGAGAAAAAGCGTCAAATCATTGGCAGAATCATGTCCGATGCACTGAAAAATCTAGTAGAGAAAGTAGAAGAAAGTCACGGTGACTGAGGTGCAGACACTGGCTTTCTGAGAGTTGGTGAACAATCATCAGTGCTGCTTGTTCTCCATGTTTGAACCAGGGACATCTGAAACTAAGCAGCCTTTCCTGGCTGCTGTGGCTGAATCACTGCCTCATTAACCCTTTCACTACTGTCCATTAACAGTTCCAGTAATTCAGTGGTGAGCAGTAGACTGTGTTTTCATCAGTGACTACTATACTTGTGTAAAAGCAGTGACTTTTAGTATAAAACGTTAGCATCATTGTTAGGAGAAACAGTGGACATGCAGACACAGTGATGCTCTGCAGGACATTTTATTATGAAGGAGACAGCAGGAAGCAGACAGGTGCTTCACTTTCACTTTCACCACCATCTGCTTTGGACAATCACCACAGCTAAAATATAACATTAATATAAACTCATATTTTATTCACAATAGAACATAGAAAACATATCAGATGTTTGAACATTTAGTAACTAATTAGGAAAATAGAGCTGGGAAGCTGTCTTGAACATAGCATGTGTGTGGCCGTGGCTGGACTGTCTGGTGATTCACAATGACTTAGAAGTGTTATTTAACTGTACAGCTACAGGTTTTGCCAGGCAGGCTCTCTCCACTCCTACCTGGACCGTACCAGCCTACTTTCATCCCTGGGAAGCAGCAACCTCTAGTGACCGGAATGATTAAAATCCAGTTCATCATGAAATGGAGCACACACTGCAGGATGCAGAGATCACAGGCACACAGAAAATCTCAAGCTTTAGTCTTCACAGTAAGTGCTCATGATGAAGCTACTGTTGACCAGATCCAGACCCAGCTTCATCTGAAAAGCAAAACAAGTATCATGTTAGTTTTTTGTGGCTTAAACCCAACAGTAATTTTTCCATCTGACTTCACATGACGTTACAAAGCTTTAATAATAGTTTTTTTCTAATGTATTTGTCCAGTAGTGACCCTGGACACGACGTCCTGTTCATACAGAAAAGATACAACAAGAAACTGTAGTTAAACCACTGAGTGAAAACATCTGGGCTCCAGCTGTGGACGTGTTAGTGTGTCTGTGAGTAGAGTGGACTTCTTCTTTCTAGTTTCACTGGACGTTCAATAACGTCTTCAGTCTGAGGAAAGTTGGTTTGGAAACATTGATCCTGCACAGTGGTTTCATTTCATCACAGCTCCCACCAGCCCTCACTGCTTCAGAATGGATCAGTGAGCTGTCCTAACTGCTCTTAATCTTCCTGGTGATGGATGATGGGAGTGTGGAAGATGAGAGACAGAACATAAATGGTTTCCTACACTTACTACTGTTCTACCCACACATATGGTTCCAGCAGTCAGGTGAGGAATTACTGACAGAAAGACAAAGACTGATCAGAATTACCTGTGTCGCTGTTACTTTGAAGTGTGTCTGGGCTGTTTGGAAAAACACAGAACCATCATAAGAATTTAGAAGAAGACCAACTAACATGCACACTGATCATGTAGATACAACATGTAGTGACAACCTCACCGGTTGTCTATCAGTGCTTTGAATTGTAACCCATCTGTAGAATCTGTGGTTTGTCCCGATGACAGTAACTTAACCAGTCCTTCAGAAACATTCAAACATTTGTCCCACTGCTCCCAAGTCATATGAGGGTTAAGGTTTTTATTCAGGTCCAGCTTCACTGCTTCTCTCAGCCTTTCTGTTGCCAGATCTTCTCCCTCCTCCAGAAGCAGTTCTCCAGCAACAACAGTCCATGTTGAGCATTTCCATCGCACCAATGACGTGATGGCTGCCGCACATATAATGATAGTGAGTACGATCAAGCCACAAACCTGAAAAGTAAATGTAAAGGAAAGATAAGAATGTAACAGCTAAACTTTTAGTGGTTTTCAATAAAAGAAACTAGGTGAGAAATATTTATCCTGCAGTTGGAGCAGCAGGTCAGTAATCACATTTCTCTCTTTTCTTTCTTTTCAGTTTATCCCACAGTCACTACAGCAGAGCATAGACTGCACATTGACTGGAACAGATGCCCTTCCTGATCCATCTCCCTAACCTGAACCCTACCTGCCCTAAGCACAAGGACCCAGTACGGCACTCAGAGGACACTGGCTAGGTGAACCTGGGTTTTGTGGACATTTCTGGGGGGTTCAGTGTCTTGTTCAGGGACACTTCTATGGGCAGAAGAGGCTACGCCATGAACCAAACTGGTGGGGTGACCACTCTACCAATCACACACTACACCACACTGCCGGCCATCAGATTTCTCTGCGTTTTAGGTCACCATTGTCTTTAACATTCCTGGGTTCCTAGTTTCCCTTTGTCTCTGTCTTCTCCTGCTGCACATACTCATCTGGCCACACGCTGCTAAACATCAACACTAAATCATGTACCAGTATATTAAAACTGATACTACAGTACTTGAGTAAATGGACGATGACAAGTGACAGATCATTTCTTAGCATGTGTCGCTGCCTTTTTTAAATCTAAAACTGGAAGATGATCATTGAGAATAAAAACATAAACTACAGTTTTGGTTCCAGCTGCTGGTTCTGACGTCTGTGAAGAGGCTTTAACCGATGGTGATTGTTTAGGAAAGCACCTGTTGAGGTTACGAAGGATTTTACATTTAGCTCAGGTTCTGTTGACATAACAATCAGTCATTTAGCAGATGCATTTAGTGACTTCCTGTACAAGTGAGTTACAGAGCAGCAAAAAAGCTGAGTCAGGGAGGAGACATGAAAATCACTGAGACATTTTCTATGAAACTACATTAACTCACCTTTGACTCATTCTTCAGCTCAAAGATTTGGCTGTTGCTTTGTGACACAGTGTCCGAGCTGCAGCTCACTTCGTGACGAGGGATGTAATGATAACAGCAGAGGTACCAGTCTGCGTTCAGTAACACAGACACAGGCCACAGCAGAGCCACGAGCAGAGCTTCCATAGTGTGAACACATAAAACCCAGTGAAAGTGACGGTTACAGTTACAGCAGCAGTAATATTTACGTGAGCACGTTGTCAGTGTGAATTTCAGGACTCTCTGAAAGCGTCTGTCCATCCACAGCAGCATGATGAGGATTAGAACAACTGGCAGAATCATGTATGTCCAGCAGATGGTTTGTTGTCCCTTGCAGATGCACTGAAACTCCTTGTTCATAAAGAAATGGTAGGAAAAGATGACGATGACTGTGGCGTAGATGCTGGCTTTCTGAGACAGCTGGTGAAGAATCTTTGTCACTGCTTCTTTCAGGCTCTCCATGTTGGAATCAGCTCAGAGCTGCAGCCTGTAGCCTCTGGTGAGGGGCTGTGGCTCTGTCTGAATCACTGCCTCATTAACCCTTTCACTGCCTGCCATATAACACGTAGGCAGAGTAAACAGAGTAAAGAGGGCAGTAAACTCCCAGACTGTACAGTATTGTCAAAAAGCTTGCAGTGCTGTAAAAAAGTATCTGCCTCCTTCCAGATTATTTTCTTCAGTATTTTAATAGTACACAGGGATAACCTGAGAATAAATACAAAATGTGTTTTTTAAATGATGATTCCATTTATTAAGGGAAAAAAGCTCCAAACCTGCCTGGTCCTATGTAAAAAAGTAAGTGCTCCCTAAATGCATCAAGTGCTATGAAGTGTTTATGACGATGAACCTGTCACATCACTGTGGAGTCTGAAAGTCAATTGTAAACCAGCAACATGTTTAATGATACTCAAGACAACAACAGCTCTTACAGTTTTTGTCATGTGCAGTTCGTCTCAATTCAATTCAATTCAATTTTATTTATATATATATATATATAGTGCCA
>OMLM01010551.1:0-10377 GCA_900302695.1 Helostoma temminkii
TGGACACGGCGACTTCGGCGAACTCATTTTTAGCGTTTTGAAAGTAGTCTTTCCAAATGAAATGTTAGGACTGTGTGAGATTTTCAGGATTCTGAGTTAAACACAACCCTTCTAGAACAGCTGTGATGTCATGATAGAACATCGCTGTGCTCTGTGTTCTAGTTCTTCTGTGACTTACTTCAGTTCTAAATGTCACATAACACAGATTTTCATCATATGTATCTATTTACATTAGAGTCTGGCAGTATATAACACTTAGAGCTACTGTTTTTGCTGTCAGCTATCAGTTACCTAACAATAATAGTCAGCTCATGATACTTTTAGTTATATATTTACAAAATACTGCAAGTAAGTTACTGATTGGAAAAACTAGGCTTAAATGATTAAATGATCAGTGTGAATAATCAGATACATGCACAGATCAGGGGTAGAAACACACAAATAACTGAATTTAATCATAAATCTGCATGAATCCAAAAGTAATTGTAATTATCCCAAGAAAGCAGCTTGGATATTTAGAGGTTATAGTACCTGGCTGCTAGTGCCAGTAATCTGCTCAGGTCCAGTCAAGTGATGGGAGGTTTTCAGATCATATATTTACTGTGTGTTCAGCAATTTTAGGGATATATGTACAATATGTTTACAAGGAACTGGACTCTGATCTTTGTGTACTTACAGAACCAATCACAGTCTGTCAGGAAGGCATATACGGATATTCAATAAAAACATAATCACAAACAAATAATTACATATGTGTTTACACAGAAACTACCATTGTAAATGAAACTGCATGCAGTGTGGTTATGCTGCAACCTTTTTTAGGCAACTATACAGCAAGACTCTACTTGTTAGTGGCAATAAATAGTGAGTTAAGATCATGAGCTGTTGTCTCATATTGCTCAAGTTGGATGTGAGCCTCACTCCGAAATATGGTAATAATAGCTAATAACAAGTTCGTAGTTCTTGTGATTGAATATACTTTAGAGTTAGGCTAACAATTAATTTAGTGTGCAGTGTAAAATATTGTGGTCCTCAAACAGAAGCACAAATCGTGACTTTAATGTTTATGGATCTATCTTGAGATGTAAAGTGGACTTTGTCCGGTGTGCTGAAGTGGTTTTGTGGCTTTTTGAACTGAGGGGATCAGATGGAGCTTAAGGTGGCATTTTGATGCAAGTGAAAAGTCAGTAGCTATACAGCATGATTTCAGTAACCCTTCCACACAGGTTACTTTATTTGTGCTTTCAATTTATTAGTGTGTGCACGCAAATTAGTTTTTCTTCCCCATAGCAGCATTCTGCATGAAAGAGTGTCATCTGTAACATAATATTTAGGAGAGTGATTTTCTGAAAGGGACTAACCCCCAAAGCTTCAATTCAGAGATTGATGGAAAGACTGATATATATGTATATGTATATATATATGTATATATATATATTCATTCATCTTCTATACCGCTTAGTCCCCGCAGGGGTCACGGGTGTGCTGGAGCCTATCCCAGCCAGCTTACGGGCGAGAGGCGGGGTACACCCTGGACAGGTCGCCAGTCTATCGCAGGGCTGTATATATATATGTGTGTTCATAAATCCTTTATGAAGTTGTAACTGTTCTGTATATGTTATACATTTTATACAAAACTAGACATATCCTATAGTCCAGTCTTAATTCTGGGTTTCAGCAGGAATCATCACAGCAAGCCACTGTTAACAACATGTTCATGAAAGTTCAGCAGGCTGTACTTCAGTATTCAGTGACAGATTGAAGTTGAAGCCACATGTTTAGTATAGAAATCTGAATAAAACAACTGCAAAACCACGTCTGGATCAATGGGCAAGCCTCTCCTGGCAGTCAACAGGAATCCTGCGGGAAATACATAATTCAAATATACACAAAATTTGTGGTATTTTTTCATCTCTCTATATTTTTTAATCATCATACATGTCTTATTTGTTAGTTTACTCTTTCCTACTATTTTATGTTTCTTTGAGGTTCACTTTGTGTCATTGAGTTCTGTGGAGCACAGAGCTTTTTCCAGTGCGTTTTTAACATTAACATTTTCATTTGAGTAGCGCATAAATATGATTTCACCACATAATTAACATTTTCTGAAAATGGTTTGCAGGAGTCGATAAACGGCTGCGTTGATATCTGGCTCCATCTTGTGGAGCTGAAATATGTTGCAGTTGTTTTAGTGGGTCAGAACGCGCATTAGTGACCTTCTAATGTTCCTGTTATAAGCGGTGCGTCACTGTGACTTATCGGTGGTGGCTTGCTCAAGGCCACTGGGTCCTTTGATCCATAAATAGCACATCTGAAATGAGCTCTGCTTTGTTGCAACAATAACATTATTCTTATTTAACTCTTTTCATTGTCGTCATATCCGCGGGATATTATTAGTAGCGCACTGCTGTTTCTCAATCATTTTTTATTATTATTGCGCAATAGAGTTATTTCACGGGGCACTTTGACGGGAGCGAGCGTCGCATCAGTCGCCTTCTATGTGAAGTGCGCGTTCACAGAGAATTGCCGCAGCGTGGTGAAGGGGCGACAGCAGAGCTGACGGGACAAAGGCGGGCACTTCACACTGTCGTCAGTTCCTCTTAATCCGCACCATCCTATCCCACATTATCCGCCACAGATCTGGTTCACCGCCTGGAGTCCGTTTTCAGGCATCCTGGAGGAGAACAAAGGGGCTCCAGCTTAGAATATGGGGAATCTGCAGCTTTCCACAAGGTAACCTAACTGTATGAATGACATTTGGGTTGATGTCGCCTGTGTGTGATCTGTTTGGTGGAAGTTGCATGAATCATAATAAAAGTAGATAGCAGATATAATATATTATTATCCTCCTGTGATGTGCATCTGAGCCTAAATTACATGTCCAAGACCATTTTGTCTGTCTAACCAATCTATGTATCTAATAATAATAATAATAATAAATGACAAAATAAAACATGACATTATTTAAAAAATAACTGCAATGCCCAATTTTTCTGTTTGTCACAGGAGGATTTCCAGTGAAATTGTTAGTCAGAACATATGAAATAATACTAAGAATAAATGAATAATAATTTCTAAGTCTTCTATATGAGAGTGTGGAAATAATTCATTTTCATATCTGAGCTTGGTTTATCATTTGTTCCAGCCTCTTCAGAACTGACGCAATCAGGCCTGAGCGACACAGTGGAAAGTTCATAGTCAAGAAAATCAGCAATGGCATAACTTATTATCAGGCTCCGTTTTCAGGAGCCCAGGACCAGACAGAATGTCCCACCAAAGACTCTCAAACATCCACTACTCTTTGCCCCTACTCACCCCCAGCTTTGCCTGCAGAGCCTCCCTTGTCTCCGTTACGGCCAGATAAACCATTACACACATCAGATTCTGTCTCCTCTCCCCGTCCCCTTCTTATTTTCTTCTCCTGGCTTGGTGCCAAGCCAGGAGCAGTGGCCAAGTACAGGGACCTGTATCTGGACTTTGGTATGGATGTCCTCCTTGTCCAAAGCAGTGTAATGCACTTCCTGTGGCCTTGCTGGGGGCTCAACTATGGGTTGGAGGTTTTGAAGATTCTGGAGGAACCTCAGTTCTCTGGGAGGCAAGTGCTGGTCCATGCCTCCTCTATTGGTGGCTATACTTTCACCCAGATACTCACCCACATTGCCCAGGGACAGGAAAAACATGCTGACCTGCCTCAAAGGGTGATAGGACACATATATGACAGCCTGGTGGTCGGCAGTCTGGAGCACATGGCAATAGGTGAGTCATAGATACACACCATAATCCCACATAGTCCCACTGGGGCTCAGGTTACTTTTGTGTTGAGTATGTATGCCAGATCTTTAAATAATTCATAAGTCAGCTGACCTACTGCTCCAGTTTTCACAATTCTTTGTGGCAGCATATTTCCAACCTGCCTTAGGACAATGTTTGCAAACTGTTTACAATGGTCAGTTAAAATTTATATAAGGTTATGGTTACAGATTTTTGTTTTATTGTTGGTTGACGTCAAAGAGCAAAGAGTTTCTATCACATTTCTTCATTGTGAAAGAGTAAAATATAATGTAAGGCAAAGAAAAAAGCAGCTTGGTTTCACATTTCAGATGGCTAAACTAGGCGAAACCATATAATTTTACTTTTGTACTAATACAAAAGTAGGTATACTCTTATAAAATATTAACTAATTTAATTATTATCCACCTCTTGTTGTTATTCAGGGCTTGGCAGGACTCTGGTGCCACGTTTAGCAGGCTTTGTCAAACACATGGCCTTGCTTTACTTCTGGCTTTTCAAAACCCACACAGCAGACGTATACAACAACAGTATCCAGGTTTTCCACAACAGCCCAATTACAGCACCAGCGCTTTTCTTCTTCAGCGAAAACGACGCCATGTGCAATCCGGTCGCCTTGGAGCAGCTCATTGACCTCTGGAGGAAAAGAGGCGTGGCTGTGGAGAGCAGGAAGTGGAAGGAATCCATACACGCAGCTCACATGCGGTGCCACCCAGAAGATTACCTCTCTTCACTAGAGAAATTCTTGAAGTCATTGCCCACTTCCTCCTTAAAAGTGAAAAAGTAAACTGTAAAAATGACTTCAAAGAAAAGGCACTTTACTTCCTTTTATACTGCAGCCGAGACACCATTAACAGTGTAAATCATTATTTGACTTTGGAGCTCTGAGTTTAACTAAGGTTGCATTGTAAGTAAAGATCCAGTATACTACACTTGCAATCAGAAGTCTGATATCTGCACAATGTATAAAATAAAATTTAAATATCAGTTGCATTATTTCAAAGAGCAGCTCCATTTTGTGTGCAGTAGGCTATTATCTAAAAACATGTTTGCTTACAGCATAAAGGTTGTTTTGGCATGCTGTTAGCACGGGAGTTTGCTTAGCAGGATAACAGAATGAATGGTTGTTTCTTTGTAGGTTCAGGACCATGCTGATGGTGATAGCAATATGCATGTTAGTCTGACATCTAGTATATTTTTACTGATGATTATGTTACAGTAGGTGTTGATGTTGCTTGCTACGGATGGGCAGGTGTGAAATTTTGTAATGGAGCACACATGTTTGTAAAATTAATAATAAAAATGTGTTGCGTTTAAAACCTTTTACACATAAACTGTATATGTATGTGTTCAGTCTAAGAATTGCCACACACACACACCTTTATGTATTCTGAATTAACAGCAGCTATTAACCACAAATGGTCGAGTTTGAAGGCTTAAAGGTGCAAGGTCAAAGGTAGAGAATGGTGCTGATAGTAGGTCAGAGCATACAACTTTAGACACTTTAATGTATATTGACAAACATCTGTTCACACAAATTATTAAAAAGTTAAAATAAAAAATAACAGGTTGCTTTTATACAGGTAAAATCACATGTCTGTTATTACCTTTACAAATGAATACATGTGCACATGACTGAAATATTTTAATTGGACAAGCAACTTGACTGTTTGAGGATAAGAGAACATTATTCCCGAATGAGCGAGCTGCAGACAACTGAGAAAGACACCAGCTTGAAGAAAAATAAAAATGTAAATAATACTTGAACTGACAGTAATATACAGTGAGTTTAGTTGTTTACTAGAGGATATTATTTTTCAGCTCTTGGAATAAATTCTAGCTCTAGCACTGATCTGCTAGACATAATTTTGATGTGATAAAAAATATATATAATCTACTGTAGCAGGGGTTTTCAACCGATGGTCTGTGGCCCCCTGGTGGTTTTTTAAAAGTATTGCTGTGCTCTCACTAAGCATTCAATAATTCAGTTTTACTGTGGGAATCTCTGTTTTATTTTTTACTTTCTCTACTTTTTACCCAAATAAGTATAAAATCATAAAATTTCTCCTCACCTTGTATTACTGCACCATAATACTGGTGCAGCTGTATGTGTGTCACAAGATCTACATGAGGATCTTTATATTAATGTGTTTAAACTTTAATGAGTGTGCTGCTGTTAACCTCTGTAATAACTTCTCTCCCCAGTGTTATGAGAGCTATGTAGCTATTGCTAGCAATAAATGTTGTCCTTAGTTTGTCTTTAGTTTAAAATCTAATGCTAAAACCTTGAAAAGTTGTAGCTTGTACTGGTTTAAAACATATTCAAGTTGCTTGAATAATAAAGTACTGTAATTGAACATGGTCACCATTCAAATGCAAAATATATTTTTAAAAAATGTGTGAGACACACAATCTTAATCTGATTTTAAGTGTTTGCCGTTGTTATAAAAAAACATGATGATGATAGTTTGACTTTTGCACACTGGGATGCCCACACCAACATACGAAACACGTTTTACATTTAAAAGAAAAACATCTGTGACTTTCTCCATTTAGCATTTAAAGTATGTTTTATAAAAAAAAACATGTAATTTAACCTACAGATCATATCAAATGACATAAGTATAAAATTCATCCTCCATTCATACCAAATCATATAATATATTATAAAAATAAATCTACAGTTCAAATAGTTTGAAAAATGTTAAATGCTTATTGTTTTGCAATCAGAGACAAGCATCTCAGTAAGTGTAGATTTCTCAGCACACCTTGAGTTTGTCCTTGTTGAGAAGAAACTTCTCCAGGTAGTGTTGTACCTTTGCCAGAGTAAGGTAAAGACGACTTTCCGGAAATAAATTGTCACCGATCTCTCCTTTGGTTCTGACTTGAACGCAACAGTCCATTGTCTGGGCGAGGGAGCGCACCCTTCCACCCAAGCTGGAGACATCCGCCTGGATCTGGCTGAGGAGCTCAGCTGAAGGGCTCTGCAGTTCATTATCTAGAAGTCCAAGGTACAGGATGATACTAGTCAGTCCCTCAATTGAAGGAGTAGTGACTTCGATCTTTGGAGCTACTGGCAACTGGCAAGGAAAAAAAGAAGAATGTGATGTGTATATGAATGTCTGAGAGGGAGAATATAAACTTAATTACATAAACTTGACAACTTCACTTTCATACATAATTTCATAGAAGAGTTAACCCAAAGTTAATGTTGCTATTGCAAGATTAATTTAAAAAATTAGGGAGCATACCTTTGTCCTTAATTTCTTGATGTGGACCAGGGCTGTTTGAGCAATGTTTATTATGTTGTGTATGGTATTTTTGATAGAGTCTCCCTTTGTGGGAAGACTTGAGCATCCAGGAGCTGCGACAAGAGAAACATAGACGAAGGCCAGAAGGATGTGCATGCTGCTGTAAAAGACAAGAGAAAAAACACCATAACAAACATCAGAGGAATAATTAATAATATATGTTACTTACTCTTTAATATTAAATTAGATTACTTATTATTATATCTGTCTCTGATACTGTAAAGCTATATCATATAATAGTCTTACGCTTACCTTTTTTTTTTTTTTTTTTGGCCTGGCTTGTGGCTGTGCTCCTGTAACAATGGATGACAGAGATATGGCACGTCCCTATTTTCAAGTTTCCACCATTTAAATATCCTGCCCTGCATTGGAGTGTTGCCAGAATCCAATCCCCTCCTTTCTCTTCCCAGAATCAAACCTGAATTGAGCCTGACCCCAGTTTAACATTCTTGGATTATGCATAATGTCTTAAAACGATAGATCACATCCATCTGACTCACTTGGAACTCGTTCACATCGCATGTTCTTAGTTTTATTTTCCCATAGGAGTGCTTTATTTGTATTATGTATGTCTGCTAATGCATGAACAACCTTGACTTTAAATAATGGAAAGAGACCTTACATAAATAAAATGATCCTGAGCTAAAAGAATGCAGTAATTCCAATAATTCCCATCAAACAAGTAAAGAAATAAGTGACAAAGTCAAAAACAATTCTCTCTGAACCAATAAGCTTTTTAGTGTGTGATCTAAAACCTCACTGTTAAAAGAAAATAAACTGTGTATTATTTATTTTTCAAGTTTACAGCTTGTAATAAAATTATTAAGACTTGAAAAATATAATTAATTATGTTGACGATGATTTATTTCAAAACTAAAAACAGTTCTCCTTGAGCTAAACCTAAACATTTATTTATACTTGTATGCCAATTGCAATTCCCACAACATCCTCTGAGTGTGGCACAAAAAACACGACGGATTATCATTCACCTTTGGGGGACTGTGCTGAACCCTGCCATCACTTCTTATGTCTTACTACTAATCTTTTAGTTAAGTTGAGTTAACATGTCGTGACAAGATCCTGTAGTTGCTGTATTGTTGGCTCAAATGGAGCAACCTGGAAGCTACAGGGGCTGTGTCATGCTTGTGTCCTTCAATGCCTCCATGTCAGAGAAAGACTCACCCTAAAGCTTGCCATTAATGCACTCAAGCTTCTGTGGTTGACCTGCATGTCCCACAGACAAAACGTAAAGTACACGTATTAGTGTTCAGCATCTGACCTTGTTAACGCTGTGGCTATTTCTTTTAGAGTCCTGTAGCTGAACCAGTAAGGCTTGTGATATACCCAGAGAGCACAGGTTATAGACACCACTTAAGGCCCCATTAGGGTTCTCTTTGGCCTTGGCCTGGTGAAAATGACAGAACCCGTTGGCTTACTTCTCCAGTCTGGCTTTGCAGCATTAGCGTCTCTGAGGCCCATGGCTACAGGACAGACGACTACTCAACATCCTAGTTAAAGTAGAAAAATCCAATATCCTGGGGCACAGTTCTCTTCAAGTTCAGAAGGAGGAGTTAACAAGCACTTCCTTAATGTTATCAAACATTGTTTCCAGGGCCAGTGACAAATTAATATAAAAAAAGGTCAAAAAGTGTAAGTTGTTATTCCTCAGCAGACAAGGTAGATGACGAGTTCTTTTTAATAGGCAATGAACAAACTATTCCAGTAAATGCATTAGTTGTTCTTCTCACATAATCATCTTGCTTGTGTACAGTTTTCTGTCACAACTAATTGACGACCAGATCTGCAATTAGCCACCTAGTGGCACAAGATTTGTAGAACTTTAATTAAACTCTGTAGTTTTAATGTGAGAGGAAGGAATACACTGAAGCGTCTCCAAATAAAATACTTTGTCCATCTCATTGGGTCTACTGGAAATACTCCGAAGCAGATGATACATGGAAAGTGGGGAGGGGCCATTTATTGGAATTTCTGCTTTGTTAAGTTCCAGTAAGCCAACATGGCCCATGGCCAACTTAGCTAGACGTCTGTTTTTTACCACCAACTAAAGCCCTTTCTGGTGAAAATCTTTATCACTATCATAGGGAACAAAGTGCAAATAATCATTTGTCTGCATACAACATAGTTGTGGTTAAATACACATAACAAAGGAATGAGAGTGGACTTAAAAGTTAAAGCAGACATCTCAGATTCATATTCATTTACAATCTGTCGATAAAACAAAATATGTCTTGTGTTATGGATTGACTGGTATAGCTTGTGAGACAACTATGGTCCAAGAATCAGTTTTTTCACCTTATTTTAAACCAAAGTGGTTTTATTATTACTCACCTTTTACTCACTTTGCTTTATGATTGTTTGTCTTCATCTGGTCAGGCCATCATTGTAGTTCAGAGTGACCACGGTTTCTATTAGCACCACAACCTGATAATGTTGCTTTCTATTGTCCATTCAACTCAATAGAAAGCAACATTATCAGGTCACTTGACCCAACACTTTTGTCTTTAGCTAAATATATGCAGCTGTACTCTGTGTTTAGCACTAATTAGCAAATGTTAGCATGCCCACAGGATAAACTAGGGCAGTAAATGTCCAAAATGTGATGTTTCTGAGTAGTACATGATAAATATGAGCACCTTAGCATTCATTGTGTGCATTTTTGCATTTAGCTGCAAGCACTGCTATACTGTATTGTTGAGCCACTAACACAGCTATGGACACTCAGTCTAATCAAAATGTCTTTACCTGTCAAAATCACCATTAGCTCAGACCTTGTTTTATATACTATTCCTGCACTGCAGTTTGTATATAACTTCTTCTGAATGATGTAAGTGCAAGTGTTTTATATTAACATTAAGCAGCTCTTACTCACACACACATACTGGATTTAAATTGAGCTGGACGAACTCACTCACACACACTTCTGATGCTGTTTATAATGTTTACATGCTGTTTCTTTGCACAAAATCACTTTCAACTTGCTGTTTTTGCACAAAGTTGTACATTTCAGTTACTGGTCGCTGCTGTTTTGTGTTTTATTTATTCTGTCTGCACTTTTATTGTTCTAGCACTGTTTGCACTAGGTTGCACAGGATGCACTTTATGTGGCTAGGACAACTTAGCAGTCCTCAGCTCTATGTTCTGTCTTGACACTGTCCTATGTAGCACCATGGTTCTGGAGAAACGTTGTCTCATTTCACTATATACTGCGTCAGCTATATGTGGTTGGAATGACAATAAAGTTTCTTGAACTTGAACT
>OMLM01010554.1:2346-14508 GCA_900302695.1 Helostoma temminkii
TGCTGACGCCACACAACAGTTGTCAGTCAGTAATCCACCTGCACTGCACACGTTGGGTTTGAGTTATATTTAGTAATTTCGGTAGCTGATGTTGAACATGAATTTATTGTATATATGATAATAAATGAGCACAGTCATTTCAATTTTGTATGTTCAGTTTATTTGATAAATAGGCAGTACTACAGATATCCAACTCGAGGCCTCCTGCTCGACACAGCATCGATCTTTTGAAGTGGAAGTGTCTCGAAGTAGTGTCTTAAGTAGTTTCAAATCACTTGACCCATGTGAGCGAGGCCTAGTTACGTCACATTACGTGTCGAGCTGCTTAGTGGGCATTTTGATCGGGCTGTGTCAATATGTCAAGGCTTTATAAGGGTCCAATCACTGCTCAGACTGTGTGTTTGTTGAGAGGAGGAGGTTGCAACAATTATCATTGTTGCCAATTGAATTAAATTGAGGAAGTGTGTTAGTATAGATTTACATTTAGGTTTATTTAGTTTAGTTAGTTTAAACACTAAACATTCAGTACATACAACACACATACACCACATTCATTCATATATGAGTGAAATGTAGAAATCTAATAGGTTTAATAATAGATAAGTAAGTTAGAGAGAACATTTAGTGTCTGAAAGACTTTAGTGAAATTGTGTGGGTGAAAGCTGTCAGTGGGTGAGTGAGTGAGGTAGTTAGTATGGATATGGAGGAAGAGCCAGTGCCAAAAAGAGTACGGTCATATTTCTTGGAGCACAACTCCAAAAAGATCAAGTACCTGATTTGTGCTCAGGAACTAATGTACAGCAGCAACATGTCATCAATGCTGCGTCATCTGCGCTCCAAACATCCAGAAACCACACTTAACACAGCAGCAACAGGTGCAGCTGCTGCTGCTGCTGCTACAGGTGGAGCGGGAGCCCAACAAGGTGCTTTACATAATTTATCTATATTGAAACACAGAGAATCAAAATAAAGCATTGAATTCAAGGTGTTATTTAATCTTTTATTTTTAAGGTCGGCAAGCTGAGTTGGATGAGGCACTGATGAACATGATTGTGTTAGATGCACAACCTACAGTGGTGAAGGACAAAGGCTTCAGGGCCTTTTACAGAAGCTTGCCGCCCTGCCATCTCGACAAACCTTAAAAAGTATGGTTGACAAAAAATATGAAGAAGCCAAAAAAGAGTCTGGAGAAAGCATGGGGTACAATACATGTGGCTTGAGACATAAAGTGCACTGCTTAATTACAGACAATGCCAGCAATATGATACTATGTGCTAAACTGCTGAATGTGGGGAATTTACTGTGTTTTGCACATAGTTTCAATCTTGTTGTAAAGAAGGCTCTGGAACAAACTCCTGTCCTAACAGATATAAGAACACGGGCTCGTAGAATCGTTACCTTCTTCAAAACCAGTGTAAAGGCAAAAGAAAAACTAACCGAACTACAAAGTCACCTTCAAAAGCCAGTACACAAACTCCTACAAGAAGTTGAAACACAATGGAATTTGACGTACCTAATGTTACAAGGAATGTATGAACAACGGGAACCAGTCAGTGCAGCTCTGGCATCCCTAACTACGGACATACCTCCCCTCGTATCATTTGAATATGACACAATCAGTGAATGCCTGGAAGTGCTTGCACCTTTTTATCTGGCCACCACAGAGCTTTCTGCAGAGCGAACTGTGTCAGGATCAAAAGTGATACCGATTATCAGAATGGTCTAACACAAGCTGGCAATGAAGGCTGCGGGACTGACAAACGAGACAGCAGTTCTTCTTTGTCAGCATCTACAACACCTCCTGGTCACAAGATGCAATGTGGAAACAATTTGGGGTCCTCGCCTTATCCACCCTCCTGGACCCTCGGTTTAAAACCCTGGCTTTTGGGAATTAAAGCCATGCTCAGGAGGCTGTGGCTAAACTAACAGCAGAATGTGCAACCACAATGAGGGTGGAGAGAGCAGAGCCATCAACGTCCCAGGTAATCGTTTAATTATTATACTGTGTTATCATTGTCTATTACATACATATACAAACAAATTTGATGATGTTCTTCAGTCAGCAGTGGTGGAGGAACCTGGTCCTGAGGCAGGACCTGTGGACAGCTTATGGGAACTGCTGGACAGCCGAGTTGGTTAGTATAGCAACATGAGCATGATTGTCTTATGGACATCATTACTTACGTTTTGTTTTAGGTGCAACTCAACGATCACAAAATGTGACAGCGACTGCAACCGTGGAAATCCAGCGATACCTATCTGAACCCAACCTCTCCAGAGGAGAAGACCCGCTCACTTACTGGCAAACACGCTCAACAATATACCCTCATCTCTTCAGCTTGGCCAAGCGATACCTCCACATGCCAGCGGCATCAGTGCCATGTGAGCGGATCTTCTCCAAAGCTGGAGAAGTAGTGAGCCAGAAGAGGAGCACATTGAAGCCACACACTGTGGAAACGATTCTGTTTTTGAATACAAATCTTTCACTTCACATGATGACTGACATACCTCGTCGTACATAAAAAAGTTGCAAAAGCACCAGCATGAATATAGGGCTAATAAACTTTTACTATCACACATATTTGCCAGATCAAGGCTACCCGACATTGCCTTATCCACAGAGAAACACAATTACACACCTTTCACAAAATAAGTTTTATTTCAGAATAAAACATAAAAACCTAAACCACCACGTATCAGTGAGGGTTTGACAGCCAGTCTGCTGAGATGCAGTTCTCACAGGCAGCCAGCAGGTGTCATTGTTCTGACTGTATCAAATGATTCGAGCAGTGTGTGTCGATTTCAGCCCAACTGTTGCTCAGTGATTCATGAGGCTTTGATTTCACCATCACTGCTGGAGCTGGCGGGAGTCAAGCAGGAGACTGCACAAATGGTAAATGGTCTGCACTTATATAGCGCTTTTCTACCTTACTGGTACTCAAAGCGCTTTTACACTGCTTCTCATTCACCCATTCGCTCACTCAAGCACACACACACACACACATTCACACACCGATGGCAGAGCTGCTATGCAGCTGACCTGACTCATCGGGGGCAACTTGGGGTTTAGGGTCTTGCCCAAGGACACTTCAACAAATGACTGGAGAAGCCTGGGAATCTTATGACTGGTAGATGACTGCTCAACCTCCAAGCCACAGCCACCCTACAACAACAACAGTTCATAAAACAAATACAAAGAGCTCAGTAAAAAAACACAGGAGGAAAAGTCAGGGGTGCAAATGCAGACAAACCAACAAGAGCAGTGTGAGAAGGAACAGAATATAAAGAAGTGAAAACAGGTGATACAGATCTCAGTGATCAACTAAGGTGTGAGCAGAGTGTGGGAGAAAACAGGAAGATGACCAAAAAAGGAATAACAAACCCAGAACTCAGGAGAAAGGAACAGGTGGATGAACGATGAGGGGAGAACAGAGAGGGAGTAAACAGGTGTGCCCAGTTAACGCTGATTGGAAGGTGACTGTGTGTGTATGCCCAGGGAGAACTGTGGGGGTGTGGTGAGCTGAGCAGAGTAAAAAGAATCAGGGAAAATGATAAACCGGGTGAAAACTGAAATAAACAGGGGACAGGGGCAGGAATCGTGACAATATTAAATAAACAAAAATGTATTTGGTTATATAGAATGATCAGATTATAGACTAGATCAATCTGAAAGATAAATTAAACTAGATCAAAGGTGACAGAAATTAAATAAATTAGATCAATGTGTAAAAGTGCAATTAATTTCCATGTTAAATTTAAATAAGTACCATTAACCTGTAAAGCAAATGCTTTTTTACATACATGTTTGATATCTTCATATGTCTCCATAAGATGCATTTCCTCAGTTGGTGAGCTCTGGTGTGCTGCTGCAGTTTTTTTTTCCTTTTTAATCAGTGATTCTGTGATCAATACATTAAACAGTGCCATGAATGTGCACTTATCCTGTAATTCTGTGCAATATCCCCCAGCTGCGGAGGAGTATTATCCAAAATATGTAACATGCAGAAGTGACAACAGAAAGTCACAGTACAGGGATTAACACTTAAACCACCAGGGGTCTCTGTATAACTCAAATCACCAATGGATGCAATGTACCCCAGCACCAGTTGAAGTAGACAATAATATTTGTAGCTGAGGCAAATCATATTGGGGAAAAAATGGGAATTAGTATAAGGAGCTTGTACTGGAGCCAGAAATGGCACTGACACCAGAGCAAAATAAGATGGTTATTTCACCCAGTGTAGGTGGAAGTGGTGGTCAAGGAGTCCTCCGGTCCAGTAGGTGGGGATCATGGTAAGCATCTGATGAGGATGAGCCCAGGTGTCAAGAATAAGAGTATGGTGAGTATTAGTACCTTAACCTAACTAATGTTTGTGGCTAATCCCAAACAACTACTTTCTCTGTGTTGTGATGAACGTCATGAAGTTAAGGAGTAACCTTTAAGGCAAACTTTAACGTCACTAAGACTAATCATGTTTATTTATTGCCTAATCCCATCTAAATAATTTTGTTTGGACAAGTATTGTTAAAACGTTTTGACTGTTTAGGGAGAAAATAAGCTTTCCACCAGCTGCCATGTATGAGACAGTGCTGCCAGTTTGGATGTTCAAAAGTAGTGCAAACACCTGCCTTTGTAAGTGGGAATGCTCTTAAAACAAACAACCACTCTGGTCATATGAGAGAGCTGGTGCATGTGACCTATATGGCTAGAAAAGTTGGAGGACTTGCACATACTTCATTCCAAGACTGTAAACAAAGTGATGGTTTGAATAAACATTAATGAATAAACAAAAGTTTAAAATCAGTTTAACCTGAACAAACAATGGTTACAGTGCAAATAAATTGTTTCAAATAAACTCTTACTACACTGGGCTATGTCGTGGAAATTTTGCGAGAGGAGTGAGACAGACAAAAATAACTTGTGAAAGAAGTTGAATTTAATCAGCAATAAGGAGAAAATGGAGAAAGGCAGCAGGGCAGACACTCATGAGTGGGTCAATTCTCATCGACCACGTACAAACAGTGACCTGGCCTTTTAATGGCTCAAGCTCTTGGTCTGAGTTCACACCACAGTACAAAGGAAATGTAAATTGACCTTACAGGTAGACAAATACACAGAGCAAATACAGTATAAATGAATGGTAGCAAGACATGCAAGACAAGTTTTCCCTTGGTCAGGAATGACATCTTCCGATTCCCCCAGGATTAGGAGACAGCGTCTATGTGAAAACAAAAGGTGGTGGGACAGTTTCTGCTGGGGGTGTGCGCCAGGTGTGAATGGCAGGGCACAAACCCAGGAGACAGGATGTCTGAAGAATGAAGAATAGTAGGACAGTGTTCTTTGGGGAAGTACTAGGTGTGAAAGGTCAACATGTTGTGATGAATTTTATTATGTATGTGGTGTTGTAAGAGATTGGAAATTTTCCATTTCCATGTAGTATTTGTGATGAGTAGAATTTTCCCCCACAGGCTACAGTCAACTGGATACTTTTTTTATTCCACATCCTTTTTCTGGCTAGAGAGGTGTCGCTAGTGGATGTACAACACAACTCTGTTCACCAATCAGACACAGCCATGCAGTCACATGACCACACAGCGCAAAAGAACGGCTATATAGTGTGTCTTATCTGTTTAATAAAATCAAACAGACATTTCAGCATAAAAACTCAGTGAGCCGGCTGTGGAGGACATGTGAATACAGTATACAGTATATCTTGTCACTGGAAGTGGTTTGCACTGTTCAAACATACATTGTTACCTACAGCAGGCATTGGTTTCAAAAGCTTTATGTTTTGAAAAAGTGAGATGTGGAAATTTGTGTTTCCTGTGGCCTAATTTGTTATTGTGTAACAATGTTATATATTGTCACCATTTTTTTTATTTTTTTGATGCTACTTTTTTTGAGTAACATTGCTGTCAGAATATGTGTAGGTGGCTATTTTACAGTATTTACATTTCTTCCTGCTTATATTACGACAAGACAAGACAGAGATGATTCATTAAAACCATATGCAACATTGTCACGTGAAAGGTTTTGTTTTTTGTTTCCATGTTTTTATGACAATAAAAAATGGTATATGCAGTAAGCATGTATTTTTTTGTATACACACTATAATGAAATAAAAACAATAATTAAAACTACATTGAATTGTACAAATGTACAATTCAATTGAATTGTACAAATGTACAATTCAATACAGAACATTGTGTTTAACAGAACATAGTTGTGCACCAAAGTCTCCTTCCTCCACTCTCCAGTCAGGTGTCTCTGTTCTCTGTGGCCTGTAGAGCAGAATATATGAAGGGTTTTATACGTAGAGAAGAATCACAGATTCTCCAGGAGATTTCCATCTTTACTCAGGACATTTTGTTTAGATGTCATTACATGATTGAATACAGACAGTTGTCACAAATAGTCAAAAAAACATGGGATATCACCATCAGTCTTACCTGCACAGATTTCCTCGTCTGGTAAGCATTACCATTTTGATGTTGTGGCATTTAGTGTCATTGTGGAGCTGGATAATCCTGTTTCTGCTTTAGAAACTAGTGGATTATACAAAACAAAACAAAACAGAGCATCTGATCATCTAACAGGCAGATTGGAATAAAAATATAAACAGATCCACAAGGCTAATCAACAATTTTAGTGATTGTCATTATAATTTTTGTTGTTTGTTTTGTTACTCTGTCCAGCACTATATAATGATGTTTACTGGACTTGGGATGTGTTAGTGGAGTTTTTGATTCTTATGAACTTGCACTTACATCAAAAAAAAAAAAAAAAAAAAAATCAAATACTTTCTCGCACTTACAGCTCATGAAACAGAAACACTTCTTCTGATAGCTCTTTACTTTAATGTTTATCTCCTTGACCTTACTTGTAAGTCACTTTGGATGACTGAATGTAAATGTCATCATAACAGGTCAAAGCATGATGAACTGTATTAAGAACCAAACTGCTCATTGTTTGTGTGGATTAATATGCTTTTAAAGTCAGCAGATGCTTTTAAAGACTTTGCAAACAGCAGTTAGTGAGCTCAGCTCCTAGGGCCAGTGCACATTATGGCGGAAGTTGCATGTTGACTGCCTATTTCTATATTTATATACTGTATGTATGGTGACCAAACTGCCTGTGTGCCTCTGTCTCTAGTTTTATTTCAGGTTGATGTTCATATACACTTTAAGAACAGCAGTCAGAAGCACCGCAGACACGTGTAAGCTTGCTCACTGGAGCACTGTGTGCAATGGTTTATAAGAGTTGATGGGCAACTTAAATTAATATTTAAACAACATTATGGACAATAACAATATAACAATAGAACTGCCACATATCATGTCAAAATAAAATTTTATTGTTATATTATTTCTCCATTTAATCTGGAAATGTTTGAAAAGTAAACACTTACAGAAGTAACGCACTCCTAAAGCCCTGCTACTGTGTTAATGCATTGAAATAATTAATTATTACAGCCATAATTTGTGACATCAGAATAACCAACTGAACTGCCAGCAGCAGTTATTTGTTTCTAAGCCACAGGTCAGATCTGAACTTGTCACTGTTAAATAACGTTCATTTTGAAAGCGTGTATGAAACCAAATGCCTAAAAAAAACAAACATTTTAGTTGCATGAGGAGCTAGTGACGTCTTACCTATATTTACAGCAGCGTAAACAACTTCATGTGAAGAGTCATCCACATCTGCAGGACAGAAACCATAAGTTCACAGAGAGATGGAGGTGAAGTAAATATAAATATAGATAGTGAAACACTAAAGCAGTCACTGGACCCCATTAACTTTGTCTTTGTGGTTTGTTGCTCTAGTTTGTCTCGAGATAGAGGCTCAGCTCATCACCAGTGCGTACAGTGTCTAAAACTAAACCACATATGTTGAGTGAGTGGGTTCAAAAATAACATGACATGAGTTGTAGCATGTACCAGCCTCTTCTGGTAACAACAGCTCAACTGTCACTTTCACTCTTTTTTTAACATCTTATTTTCTCAGTGGTTAAACTTCTTAAAGATGTTAAACCCATCACTTTATCTATGTGTTTATAAAATTTGCAGATGATAAAGACAAAAGGTATCCATTATAGAGTTGTGGTGTTAGTATATCATGTTAAATAAAAGAAAATTATGAACAAAGAATCAATAAACCTTTACCATTTCTCTGTTTTTTGACCACAGCTGTAAAGGCCGCACCATCTGTATCGTTGTCCGAAACATCACAGGACATATTTAGGACAGAGTTGACTTAAGATTAGTAAAGCTTATTCTTATGCTTGAAATATCGTATTGTCTCTGTAAAGACTTAATTATTTGGTCATAAATTATCACAGTCAGAACGACAATGATAAGTTTTCACTCACTTGTTTGATTGACTTCACCTGAGTTTGATGCTGCTGTTTGTGTCTTTGAAGAAACTAATAGATAGAAAAGCAAGAAAACAAAAAACAACTGACACCGAAAAAGCTACAAAAGATGCATGTAAAAAACTGTGAGAAGTATTTTTAATACAGTATACTCTCTCTTTCATTGACAATATTATTTACACTTGTAAGTGGAGTTCAACAGTTGACAGTGTAAAATCAGGCCTCTGAATTTTCTGTAAAGCTTTTTTTATCAAGAATTTTAGAAAAACACACAAACGCTGAAATAAATAAATTCACTAAACCTGATAGACATGCGGCTGTTTTCATGTATCAAATCTTTGATACACAGGGAACTCCAAGTTAATTATTGAACTGGTTAAATGTCAGAATGTGTTGGGATGCCATGTGCTTGTTGGACATGATCACTTTCTTATTTACACATCAGATGTTAAAGAAAGGTAGAAGCTTTTCGGTACCTCTGTGTTTGCTCAGATGAAGAAATCCCACCAGCAGCAGCACCAGGATCATCATTAAAGTGATGACAGAAACCCACATCAGGGTGAGGACACTAGCAGGGTTGGACTCATGGAAAAAAAATACTTCATTGGGTGGTGGAGAGGTGACATTAGGTGTATTTGCTGCAAAATTATAATTGAGATTTTGCGCATTTAAATATCTATGCCGTTTTGATAGTGATATGCTTTAATAATATGTTTTTATATTTTTACAACCCCAATGTAAAATTGTTGAGACATTGTGTAAAATCTACATAGAACAGAATGCAATGATTTGCCAATGTCATAAACTCATATTTTATTCACAATAGAACATGGAGAACACATTAAATGTTTCAACTGAGAAAGAACCACTTTAAGAAAATGTTTTAAACTGATGGCAACAACGTGTCTCAGAAAAGTTGAGGCAGAGCCTTGTTTACCATGGTGTAGCATCTCCTCTTCTTTTAACAGTCTGTCAACACCTGGTAACTAAGGAGACTGTTTGCTGGAGTTTTGGGGGAGGAATGCTGTCCCAAAGGAATTTAACTGCTCAACAGTCCTGGATCTTCTGTGTTGTAATTTGTGTTTCAAGATGTGTCAAACACTTCAGTTTGTGAAAGGTCTGGACTGCAGGCAGGTCGGCTCAGAACATAGACTCTTCTATTACAAAGTCACAGTGTTTAGCATTGTCCTGCTGAGATATGAAAGGCCTTTCCTGAAAAAGATGTCTGCATACAACCATATGTTACTCTAAAGCCTGGATATTTCTTTCAACGTTGATGGAGCCTTTTAACTTGCATTTTTGGATGTCAGAACAAACTGTGTTCATAGAGTTGACAGTGAATTTTCATAGTATTCATAAGTCCCTACAGTGATTGCCGTATCATGCCTGTTTTAAATACAGAATCTCAGGCGTTACATACAGGCATCCAGCATTGCATTTTGGCCTTGTCCCTTGCACACCAAGATTTATCCAGATTCTCCGAATATTTTAATGGTATTATGTACTGTACATGATGATGTCTTCATAGTCTTTACAGTTTGATGTTAAAGAATATGGTGCACTCTGGGTATAGAAAGAGAATTAGAAGTAAAGATATGCAATAATGTTACTGACATGTTGCAAATTAACCTAATTAGTGGCAAAATGATTTTCCAGCTTTTCATTGCCTCTTTCACAACTTTTTTGAATCTTTAAATCTTTAAATATAAAATTTGCTGCCATCTGCCACATTTTTTCTTTCTTAAAATGGGACATTTTCTTAGTTCAAACACTTGACATGTGTTCTATGTTCTGTTGTGAATAAATGTGAGTTCATGAGATTTGCAAATCATTGGAACTTTTTCCTTTAAAATAGCAACATTGTCCTTTGTATTTTAAACACAAATCAAAAAAACAATAAATAGATTTTGAGTTGTCTCACCTCTCACAACCAACCAGCTTACAGCTGATGTTCCAATATCAGAGATGCTGCACTTGTAAAGTCCTTCATCAGACTTGGAAACATTGTTAATTTTCATCTCTCCTGCAGAACTGCTCTGTATGGGGACGTCATCTTTGTAGAAAACAGCTAAGTTGGTGGAATTTGTCTTTGTGATGCAGCGCAGAGTCGCAGCTTCACCCTCAGACGCAGGAAGAGCAGGACTCTCCAGGATCACTGAGCCACCTGAACAACATGTTTTATGTGTTCCATATGATTAATATACAAAACTGAAGGAACACACAAACAAAAAACACTACATTTATATATTTATTAGGATTGTATATAAAACTACTTTGCTGCCTAAAAAGCTCCTTTAGGGATCAAACAGATGAAACATCCTGTTTTCTGTTCATAAAAATATACACAACATGCTAGATGAGCAACATTTGGTAATTACTAGTTCTAAAGAATATGTAATGGTTTACAAGGAAAATTAACATACCAGTGACAGTGATGTTGACAGTGTTGCTTCTCTCTCCTTTAGTCTCACACCAGTATTCTCCACTGTCTTCTAGATAGGCTATATCAATAGTGCAGGATGTCCCTGATGATGTTTTCTTAATAATACATGGTGGAGTAAATTCCTTATCATTTCTGATTCCTTTCAGTTCAGTGGATTTATTAGTCTCACAGTGAAAGGTGACATTCTTGTAATCAAAGTGCTGCTGTCTGTTTGGAGCGACACGAAGAAGAACTGAATGTAAAGTGAAATACAGAAAGAAAGAAAGAAAGAAAGAAAGAAAGAAAGAAGAAAATGACATGTATCACAGATGAAACTAAATCAATATCTTATCTCTCATTTCACATCAAGTTAAATATGAAAATATGAAATTACCCATTATTAGCATTATATTATTGGAACCTGTGTTTGTTACTCACCATTTCTATAAGCAAACTTGTTCTGAACTTGTGTCCCCAACAGAATGAATTCAAGCATTACTTGATAAACAAGGGAGCAGAGTTGTAAATCAGCCACAGACGCTTTAATGAGCAGGAATACATGAAGAAAACATGAGGTGTAGTACTCACACAGTCTGAAGCAGAGAGCTGTAACCTCCATGTTGTCTTGTTGCTGACTTTTGGAGCAGCACTCTGAACTACAGCTGAAGTAATGTAAGTGTGCACTTCCTCTTCCTGTAGACTTTCTTTGAGATATTGATGCAGAAGCTGTAGAGTGAAAATACAGTTACAATACAATTATAAAGGAAGTTATGGGAACACTTGATGTGGTCACCATCAAGTGTTAACTCTTTCCTGACTCCACAGTGGTTATAAGCTGCTACTTCAGCCAGTCAGAACTGATGAAGCTTCTGGAAGATGAAACGTCTTCAGAACTAAGAAACAAGTCCAGTTGCTACTAAGCAGAATATTTTGACCACATCATCCTCTTTATGCATGTTGTCTTACTCCAAGCTGTATAGGCTCGAAAGCCTACTACCAATTAAGCATATTAGGTGATGTGCATCTCTGTAATGAGAAGGGGTTGGTCTAATGACATCAACACCCTATATCAGGTGTGCATAATTATTAGGCAACTTCCTTTCCTTTGGCAAAATGGGTCAAAAGAAGGACTTGACAGGCTCCGAAAAGTCAAAAATAGTGAGATATCTTGCAGAGGGATGCAGCACTCTTAAAATTGCCAACAGGGTCGCAAGAAGCGTGTGGAAAAACCAAGGCGCAAAATAACTGCCCATGAACTGAGAAAAGTCAAGCGTGCAGCTGCCAAGATGCCACTTGCCACCAGTTTTGCCATATTTCAGAGCTGCAACATCACTGGAGTGCCCAAAAGCACAAGGTGTGCAATACTCA
>OMLM01010555.1:4628-24460 GCA_900302695.1 Helostoma temminkii
AGTCGGCCACACAAAGGAAACATCAGCTGTGGCGAAGGAGGTGAAGTATTTTTAACTTCAGTAGAAGCAGTTCACACACTTCAATATAAAAGTACTAAGGTACAAACTAAAGTAAGAAGTTAATGTAAGTCTATAACTCGGTGACTGAAACAATGTCTCAGCTACAACTAGCAGGTTATTCAGAGTCGCACAGGGGTTTTGAAGGTAACTCACTTCTCCTATTTCCTACTGGCCACCAGCTGGTCAATACTCCTGTGATATAAGTGATTTCACACTAACTTACTAGACAACAAGTCCAGACAAGGTATGTGTGTGACACATATGGAGCTAAATAAATATTAGGTTTGGTGTCATCAGAGAAAGGCAGAACAAAGTTTATTATAGTTTAAGGACTCAAATGCTGGTGATGCTCAAGTTTTAAGTAAAAGTCAGTCAGTCAGTCTTTGTAATGTCCAGCAGGTCACATAGCATTGATGGGCGGCTGGAATACCAACCATCCATCCCAGCGGGGCGAGTAACACAACACCACACTCTTTCTTTCTCTCTTTCTCTCTCTCTCACACACACACCAGCCACTGGGAACACACAATTAAAGCTACACTCTGAATATAACACAGGCAGTTCAGGATGAATCAACACTAATGTCAAAATCGACCTGCTGCGTGCACGTCTGTCATCATTTTGCGGGTGGCTTGCTGTTTAAAGACGTGCTCTCTGAAAGGTCAGAGTTGGCCTCAGAGCAGCAGTCACTCAACCTGTCAAAGAGATCCTGAGCTGCACACTGAAGCTCCGTTTGAATCAGACAAATGTTTACTGTTTTATAAGTTTATTAGCTTATAGCTAGTCGTGTTACTATAAAGTTAATCACACTGAACAACTTTATGACTCTAGAACTCTAAATAATACATCAACCTCATTTTACTACTTGAATATTGAATTTTCTTCTAAAAGGCTTCATAAGTTGCCAATAAATATAATGCATCGCTGCGTTTGTTTAGAAAAAAAAACTACTTCGTGAAGATGTTAAAGCCAAAATACACTTATAGTAAGGAAACCTACTCAAAAATAAAAACATGTGGTCTTATCTGTCATATCTTTTAATTATTTCCTGCTGGTGTTTCCACAGTTAGCAGCACCAATCCCAGCAACCACAGTTACACCCAGCGCCTTGGGATGGCAACTTATTGCTCAAAAGTCCCAGAGTAAATCTAACTCACTGCAGGCAGTAAACAATTCAACCAAGACGGAGAGAAGGACGGCTGAGAAGTGAACATTGTCTAATTTTAAATCTAGTTTAGTCCAGAAGAGGAGATGAACATCAAGATAACGGTCCCTGTTCTTTCTGCACCACTATCACAACTACACACACACATTCCTACACACACACACACACTGTGTAATGCAAGTGTACCATCACATAACACACACACTTTTTGTCCTACCTGTCAGAATGACCTCTTCTCCTTTTCTCAGCCTTTTGTGTTTTAGTTTGGTATACTTCTTTCAAAGTTATTTGCTGTCATAGTTTGTTTGAATCACTGACTGACTGCCCGGCTAGAAGACTATACACTCGGGCTCCTTCAGACAGGCAACAACATGAAGCGCTGCACGCTCACAAGCCCTGCCCTCCTCTTTCTCTCTCTCTCTCTCAGGGGAGTGATTTGTGAGCACTCAGCCCCTCCTCCTGCTCTAGGAGTTTTCTTTCTATTTCAGCCGAGTTGGCCCCCCAGCACCGAATAAAACTCCCTTCTGCCCTCCTCTCCCCCACCTCCACCTCATCTCCTCCTCTCCTCTGTGTTCTCAGCACAGCCTCATATTTCATGCTCCAAATGCTTTTTGTTTGGGACCTCTTACACCAACACCACCAACTGGTGCGGTGCTTAGAGAAGATTTAGTTGTGACCTAATGTTGCTATTTGCAGAAAGGGCACGAAATAAAATGTGCTCTCGGCGTAGTTGTGACCAAACTACAGTAAGGTGCACTCAAGACAAACGAAGTTGAACTACTGTATTCAGTGCAGCCTTAGAGTTGTAATGTATTCTCATGAAGCAAATGAAGTCATGTTGAGTGTGTGTTTGTGTCCTGGCTCACCCTCAAGACAACACTCTCTCCTGCCTTTGTCCTCCTGTTCATCTCCATTGTCCAGAGTCGATAACACCCAGACACGTGCTTGTGTGTGCGTGTTTGTGTGTGCACGCTTTTCCTCTCAGACAATACAATGAGTCCATCCTGCCGCTCTGAAAGTTGAGATGATCAGATGACCTGCATTGGACACACATACATGTATGTCTTTTGATCCTGAGCTATTCACACTTTAAGAAAGAAAACCTCTCAAGTGCATGGTAGCGTTTTAGTTCTAGGAATTTGTTTAAAACTATTCACCATTTTCATTTTCTGAAATCTGGCAACACAGTAATGTCAGAGTACAGACGTGCAAATACCAATGTCAAAAAAACATCTATTAGTCATAGCAATTTTCTGGTTCAGGTTAAACTCTGATTACTTGATGCAATTGTGTGTGTGCACTCTGAGTTTAGCAATACAACACATGACAAATACAGGCAGGTCAGGTCATGTGTGCCTGCTTTTGGTTTCATTTAGTTGGTTTAGATTCTGGTTAAACATTAGGTTTGTGTACAACCTGTGGAGTTGTCTATATCCTGCTTTACTAACAACAGCCACAAAAGCCCTGCTCGGCTTGTGTTGCTCTCTAACACTGTAGTTGGTGCTATGGACCGCTCCAGAGCAGCAGAGTGTTAGGCTGCTGTAGAAGAAGAAAGCAGGCGAAGCCAATTATTGTGGCGCTGTGCAAAGTGTTAAACAGTTTTAAGTTTCTGGAAGTTTATCCAATCCTTGCAAATCCAGTCAAGCTCTCAAGCGGAAAACTGTGATCCTCAGGTGTCTGAGGTTTAATTCTGGTCTTTGGAAGCGAGGAATCACTGGAAAACAGCGCAGATCATTTCTGTTTGGCCTGTGTTTAATGTATCCTGTTGATAATTGGCATGTTCTTGCTGTGTGCATGGTCGAAGCCTACGGGCCCTCTCAAGTCACATGCATTCTGGCGGGCGTTCATTTAACAATACTAAGAGCAGAAAGAGTCCTGGTGGTTCCAACATCTTACAGTTCAACACCATTCAGGCCACTCTACTCCTGGGAACATTCAAAGCATTTCAAATTATTTCATACCTGCACCTTGAACTTCCTCACCACAGTATGTTATTGTGGAGGTCTACAGACAGCTCCTTGGGCTTCATGGTTTGTTTGTTCCTGGGGTGCAGTATGATTTGTGGTACCTCATGTACACGGGGTGTGAGCCTTTGTTATCTATGTCAAATCAATTTGTTGCAGGCAGATTCCAACCAAGTTCTAGACACGTCTGAGAGAAAGATGACGGTTGTGGATGTTGTGATGAAAACATTTCTAAAAATATGTTTTTCACTCTGTCATTATGGGTTATTAAGTGTAATCTATTGGGAAAAAATAGCTAGTTTATTTACAGGTGCAACACAAGTGAGTGTAAATAGAATCTAAAGCCACTGTAAGGGCTGTGTATGATAAACAAATATTCTTCATATTTTGTTTTTCTACTGAATACAGCATACAGTAGTATTCTCCTCACAACTTAAACTGCTAGAAGCTACTGCACCTGTAGTGATCGGTTACAAGTAGATGATCCACATATGTTCATTAAAGCTAATTACTTTTCCTTCTAACAAACAATTGGTGACCTAAACATTAAATACATAAAGGCTATTTACAATAACCAACAATGTGAGCAGGGAACATAGTCTGAAGTTGTTCCTGGACTCCATTACAGTTAGATGGATTATTCAGTTGTAAAAATATCCAGCCGAAGCTGAATTTTGTGTTTTGTTTTGTTTTTTCTTGAGTAAATCTTGGTATTATGTCATGCAGACATGTCAAATTCTTGGCACCTTTGTGGTTATGAGGGTGGTACCTCCAGGAAGCTACGCAGTGAGTCAGGAGTGCAATCTATAATCAACTACTGAATCACCTGAGCCCCCCACTAAAAAAACAGGGTTGGGAGGAGGGGTCCTTTGTGGGGCTTGACAAGAATAATCCTTAAAGGAGGAACCTTGAGTTTTTTTAATGACAAAAAAAAAAAGAACAAAATTAAGTAGAGACAAGAAAGAGTCGTCCTCTGGGAATTTACCACTGTATTTTTGTGTGTGTGCATTATAAATTGTACTTTATAGAAAATATACAAGATCAAAGATGAATTTACTACTAACGAAATACGCATTTTACTACATTTTTAAAAACAGGTTTAGACAATGTTGTAACTTTGCATCCTTTTTTTGTGTTTTCAGTTAATGTGATTCCTCAGGCCATGCCTCCTTCACCACATTGGCGCTAAGGAAGCACGACGTGTTTGCACAATGCCTCACTGAGTCACCCATTTCCAAAGAGTGACCACCAATCCACCTAAGGCTGCTGGTTTTTCAAAGCTATTAAATGCAAAGGTTTGGCCTCACCTTCTACTAAAGCTACAGCCTGTGAGTAACTGGATTTTAAGTTTTTTTCCCTTTTTGTTTTGCTAACATTCCACATAGTTTTCTATCTTCTTCTATAACATATGGACTTTGTATGGAACAGTGTCTTCCACATGTCATCCACTCCTGTTTCCATTTTCTCTCCTCCTCATTCCAGCCACTCATCGTCTCAGACTCCTTCCACCCTGTCCACTCCCTTGTTCTCTTTTAGATCTGTATGTTTCTGATCAGAAATGTGTGAAGTGTAAACAGTTCAATGTTTAAGCCACTCCTCATTCCTCTGGTTGCAGCCTAGAGGTGTTACAATAAAAATGCAGATTATTGGTCTGTATTTATTTGTTCAAGTATAAAATTTGCTGATTTTTGTGATTCATGTCATCATGGTTTTAGTGAAACAAACACTGCAGACAATAACACTACAAACTGCAGAGTTTGTAGTGTTTTAAACTTCAGAGTTTGACAGAAACATCACTCATGAATCATCATAGCCTTTTCATAATATAAAAGGTATAAAGGCAACATTTTATAGGCTAGAGTCCATTTAAATAATAAAATCCTATATAAAAGACATAAAGAGATAAAACAGAAATAACAGCAGCCATTTTCTTGCTTATGGAAGATATTTGTTAAAATGCTTAAAATAACATATTTAGGTTTATTTGACAGGATCGTGGATATCTGAGAGATCACAGGGAGTTGCCTAGGCCAGCTGGTCCAGCAGTGCTCCCATGAATTATTATTTTAGGAGGAGTCAGGTTGGCTCGGCAATAAAAAAAAAAGTTTCACTTTGCATTGAAAAAACCACCTCAGGCTGCTAAAAAGTGCTCTGTCTGAAAGGGGGAGGAAGGTTGTCTGTCACACAGGTGATTGCTATCTGTGATCAGTTACCTTGCAAAATGAACATAACATTCACTGTCAAAACAGCTCTGCATGTCCCAACTTTTAAACATTTACATTTTAGAAAGTTCCTATCTGTCTGATTTCAACAACTGGATCTTCCCTGTTCTGAAAGACGATAAGCGATAACAGCAGACGGCACTGTTGGTGTTACTGACACACACAGACAGAAACAAGAAAATGTTTACTGTACACTGAGTATTAACTCTGGGTCATGTTGATGAGTTTATAGTCTTCACAAGAGATAATCCTGGTTCAGCTTGTACTACTTGGTGGCAGACCACATAAATCATCTAATATGTAGAGGTCGGTGGACTTTACGCACATAAGAGGAGTTAAACTCTCCACAACCTTGACAACATTGACAAAAGACAAAATACTTTTTGGATGGTGCTAATATGATATGAATTGTGATCCATCCTCACAGAGCTCCTGCAAAATGTGTGAGATTCTATTTGAGGCCATTTGATTTTGGCCCTCACTTTACAGCATCTGCAGAGCACATTGTTCACAATCTCTTAAATCTCTCCCTTCTAAGGAAAAAACATATACATTCATTCTTGTTGTAAATTGTGGTGATTTGGGGGCTATTGGTATAATTTTTGCATGTTATTTTTCATTACCTGGAAATTACCTCTCTTACAATGTTTATCACAATCATATATTTCAACCTGAAAACTATCTGCATGTGAAGAATGTGTTCTGTGGTGGCCTCAGATGTTGTAAACTAAAAACAGATCTGTAACACCTGGCAGTGGCTGAAGTCAAGGCCAATTTCAACTGCTGTTCATAGAGCGTGCTTTAACAGAAAACAATATGTTCAAATTCTGCACCGGCTTCAAGTTAAACTGCAGTTATGAAAGATGTGTTGTCATGTATCTCTGGTCACCAAGCCAACTGTTCTGCCACTATGGATGTTTGACACAAACAAACAAACAAACAGTCAGCATAAACACCTGCTCTCTCTCTCTCTCTCTCTCTCTCAGACTCACTCACACCCACAAACAATGTCAACCCTGTGCCAGTCTACGTTTAGCATGGCTTATCATAGCAATGTGTTGTCTGTACATGTTCTGGTATTTACATAACAACTTCAACCTACTGAAACTTCATAACTACTAACTTCCTTAAGTCACAAAATTCAGGAAGGGACCAAACAGATCAGACCCCTGGCACCTGAAAAACTGTTGCTGCAGTTCAGGCATCTAGAAGTTAATAATCTGAATCCACAAGAGGCTCTGCAGTTTACATTTACATTTATCCATTTGGCAGACGCTTTTATCCGAAGCGACTTACAAATGAGGTACAAAACAAGCAAAACTCAAAGTCAAGGAGAAAAATGAAAGCAAAGCAAAGCACTATCAGGAGAAGTGTGTTCGTTTAATGAGCACTTCACAGCTTTCGGTGAAGTGCTACAAACACACCAGCAGCTACACAAAAGGTGCAATCACCACATTTTGTGGTCGTTTTGTACTGCACCTGATAACACTTTATCCCAGGCCGAGTCAAGCAGCACAGAGCAGATGAGACAAACAGGAAGTAAAAACATGCATCTGATGGCAATCTGGTTAATTATCACAATAAAACATTAAGCTATGTGTAGAAGAACCCCTGTTATGTCTGTAGCTGGTTCACTGAATGCACCCAGTGCTGGTTTCTCATAGCACATCTCCTCTGCTGTGCTGCAATCAGCAGAAGGTGAGAGTTTTTCCTTCTGCTAAACAGTGTGTGTCAAACATACAAACTAAGGGAGGAGGACTAATATAGATTTACCAACTAAAAATGGCAAATATTAAGACCATTTCTGTTTGTTTAGTGCTAATTTAAGAACATATCCTCCTTTCCTATGGTAAAAAGCACAAATATCCACAGAGAATACCAAAATCGAAGAGATGGGAAAAATCCATCTCGGTGGAGAATGCTGCTGTGGAGAAGATGGACTAAACACAAGTCAAAGCTGCACTAAAACTACACGTTTTTTTAAATAAATGTTAACAAAACACACAGTAAAACATGTTTGCTAATACCACCAGCAGCAGCAACAACCTTCATCAAACACTGGAGAAGTTAGAGAAAATGCCCAGAGACAAGCTGCAGGCTGTTAAATAACAGAAGCTCTAAATCAGTTTATTGTGGCACTGTTGAAAATACCGGATTCTACTTCCTCAGCTGCTGGAGCTCAGGTATGTCATTCCCAGCTCTGACCACACTGTCTTACCGAAGCTGCGTGACTTTGAGGGAATCATAGTATTCCCTTAACTCTTAGTAGCAATGGCTTTATGAATTTCTTTACTAATAAAATCATAACCATTAAAGAAAAAATTGATCAGATCATCCCTGCGGCTAGAATGGACAGACTTGGATGTACACCAGCTCTAGATTTGTTTATAAGACCTCAGTATTACTTAGACCACTTCCTCCCTGTAGATCATGCTGAGTTAATCTCACTCATTAACTCATATAAACCATCAACCTGTCTCTTAGACCCCATCCCAACTAGACTGCTTAAAGAAGTTTTACCTTTAATCAGCATGTCCATGTTAGATCAGGTTAACTAATCTCTACTAACAGGCTATGTACCACAGGCTTTTAAACTTGCTGTAGTTAAACCATTACTCAAAAAAACATAGCAGTCTGGGTTGTCTTTTGGAATCATGGGTAGAGTAAATACTGGGTGAACTGGCAGTGAATTCAAATGAAGCTGCATTTACTGTTGTCCACCCATTTATTTTCTGTGCTCTGACCTGTTCGGTGTGCAGAAATGACACATTTCAAAATTTTTTTTGTTTATAAGCCAGGGGGCCGATTGATTAAAATCATCTGTTCAGTTTGACACTGCAGTGAAATATTTTTAATAAAGCACTGTGCTGCACTTTGGCATCAACGACAGCAAATGTGTAAGAACCCAACATTTCTGCCCTGCTTTCCAATCAAAATTATAAAATAAAAATCATGCTAAGGTTGTAATTAGTCTTTTGAATATAATAAGTATCTACACTGCAGACACAGCACCATAGCAACAATAGTGACAAAACACAACCTCAAACTAAAATGTCTCAAATATGTGAAATATGAGTATACAGGTGTGGGTTTTACTGATGTCTCATATTTCACCCTCTAATTGTTCTAATTGTAGCATCTTTGCTTGTCTGCTGCATTTTAATCCCTGCCATTGAGGAAAGTACCTGGCACCCATACACACACGCGCACGCTGTACATTCGGATTCCTATTCCAACCACGTAATCATATACTGTAGCCAACAAAATGTAATATGATGAAATGAATGTGGGCCTGGATGCAGTGTGTGAGTATGTGTGTGTTTTATCCTGAAGGTGCTCTCACTGGAATGCTCTTATCTGGGTCAAATGTTGAGTTGGTATTTGTGGGAGATGCTGGGTGTGTGTGTGTGTGTGTGTGTGTGTACATGCAGTATACCATTAGTGGAACAAATCTGGCCTTTGTGGTAATGATAGGGGTGGCAAGCTGCCAGGCAGACAGATAATGCCACAGTAGTTGGTGACTGAGTGATTTCAAATACAGGCTGTTTCACCTCAGCAACGGTCCTCAACCTGGAGGTAGGCGATAGACTGGGGTCACATGGTGACCTCAGGAATGTGAAAATACATGCTTTTAAATGGTAAAGGTGTTACTTCTAAACATATGGTGTCCGCTCCTCACTTGTCGTTCTCAGATCAGTTTTTTTTTACTATTAAAAAGGTGTTGCTGGCATTGTGGCTTCTCTTTTCTTGGCTTCTTTCTTATCGTGGTTCAGTGCCAATGACTTTGTGATCTCCTGGCTTTTCATCACCACTGACATTTCAGCATTTTCACTTTACACAACTGAATGTCTTTTGAATTAAAGTTTAAACTGTATTATGGTTATTCTTGTCATTCTATTGCTGATATGTTTGTCTTTCATCTAGACACCGCACAAGGAAGGAAGCAACAATAAAATCTAAAAAGCAGAAACACTTGGTAGATGAAGTGTCAAAAATGAAGTGTGTCAAAAAGTGTGCCATAGTAAATAGATGCTGAAAATGTCTCTAATATTAATATTTCTCTGGGTCACAGGAAATGCAGGATGCGTATTATAAATTAAATGTGAATAAATGTATGCTTTTTCTAGAAGGAAGGAAAATTAAAGTAATTTCTCAATCAATCATCAACATTTCATCATTATATAAATTAAACCTAAAGACAATTCAACTTTCGAGGTATACAAGACATTCATGTCTTATGTGCATGTTATGTATAAACTGTATTTCAAATGGCCTTTTACTATTAACTTTTTCCATTTTATATCTGGGATTTCAAACATTTTATCACCTCTTAACTCTCATACAGAGGGAATTACTGGTAATGACACTGAATTTCAAACAATTTGTGCACAACTTAACTGTGAACTTAACTTCTGTTGAGTCTGCTAAACAGTGCTGTGAGTAAAAAGATTTATATCCACCACAGCTTGAGGTCTGTTTTTGTTTTGTTTTTAAAGACACTCCATTCCAGATGGGCTAGCAAATTGCTGGGTTGACTACGAGATAGGAGGAGACTGTCTTTATAGCTACTGCTTCCAGTAGTTCAGCCAACAGAATTTGTGTAAACAGAAGTCAAAGAAGCAAACGTGATGCATTGTTTCAACTGCAAATGACCCATTTTGCACAAGTATAACAAAAGTGACTTTCTTCAATGTACTATTAAAATTTTATACAAGTCACCAAGTCAAAACTTCATTTGTTACACAATAGCTTCTAAAGATTCACTAAAATAATATCTTAACTTGGCATAAACTGGACTTGTGAATTAGTCACCAAGACAACACTTAGACTTCACAGTATAATGCATGGGAAACTGAGGAAACAAAGTAGTGTCTCACACACACACACACACACACACACACACACACACACACACACACACACACACTTCTAGAAGTGATTAAACCCAGCAGGGCTGCAGGTCTCAGCGCTCTTCTCCTCACTTACTGACAGCTTTGGAAGTGTTCAAATGCGTTTATGTCCCCATGAGCATGAGAGACGATGTCTCCTCCACCAGCAGCAGCAGCAGCAGCAGACCCCTAGGCATAAGCATGTCTTTGCATGACACTAATGCTATCAGTCTTTGTGTCTAGTCTCTGGGCACACAGAGAGACAGACAGAGAGATGGAAACTTGGGGACTCCAACACGGAGCCAGATTCAACAAGCTGATGCAACAGATAAGGAAAGATAGTGAGTGGTCAACCATGTGTCTTTGTGTGGGGGTGTATTTGAATACCTCTTCTCCTTTCTCGCTCCTGAAGGAGGCGTAGGGAAGTAAGAAGGTGCAGTCGGTGGAGGTGATTATGGACTCCAAGCTCCAGGAGGTCATACTCTGAAAGGTGGAGCAGGTCCTGAGAAAAAAAAAAAAGGAAAAAAAGGAAGTTAATCTGAAGTAAAGCTACACAAGATGATAACCAGTGACCTTAATTAGCTGATAATTACTTTAAATGACAATATATTAATGTAATAGATGTATTACTGATGTAATAGAACTGGTCTTATTGAGAATCAACACTCTACTGGAGCTCCTTTCAGCATTTTTCTGCTCATTGCTTTGGTTATTGACACTCACTGACTGCACCACAAGCTTGTAGAAGCTGCACTCATCCCCAGGTGAAATATGGCAAACAGCTAAAAGGTTCATCAAAGAGTCAACTACTTTAAAATACAGGAGATACTTTCCTCAAGAACAAAACCTGAAATGTGTCGTACTTGGCTCAAATGCAAGTCTGCTTTAAAACTCAAATGAATTGATAAGAGAAAAAAATATACAGCTGTCCATTAAGTCTTTTAGGTAACAATTTTATTTAGGTTTCACAGCTGCTGTATTTCATGATTACAAAGCCCACCTCAACCCAATGTGGATTTTCTTTCACATTAAAATCATGTCAGTTAAATGAGACAGATCTGACCTGAAGACCCATCTTTGTAGAACGTCTTTCACCAGTGTCAGGTGATCAGTCTCACTGAGATGATAGTTTGACACCAACAACTGTAATATTTCCGCAGCTGCTACTTTGGTCTGCAATGTCTTATCTTTTTGTTCCTTTGCTGTCATGTCACTTCCCTCCTGTGGTTCCTTCCTTACTGACAAGTGCAACCTTGTAGAGTAATTCATGACTGGACACAGAATTTATTATTTATTGTACAATGTATACTGAAACATTGACACTTTATTTATATTTTATGAAAGTAAATGTACTTTTCATGAAAATAACTAAGTGTAGAACTACGGTTTAACGCAACGTTTCCCTGGAGAGCTGCCTGATTGTGTACTGCTTTGCCCATATACAGTACCTCACTTGATCTAATCACTTCAGATACATTCACTGCACTCAGGTGATCCCCATTCCACTAATTGTGGGACTACTAGCACCAAATACCCAGACCTCTGTTGGATTAGGTCAGTCAAGGGTGTGAATATTAATGCAAACACTGATTTCACATATTTTTATTTAATTGACATTACTTTGTAGAAACCTGTTTTTACTTTGACATTAATGAGGTATTTGTCTGAGTTGCCAACTTATATTGATTATGATTAATTTATAATGTCATTAAATGGGTGAAACATCCAAGGGGGTGAATACTTCTATAGGCCCTGTATAACTCATAATGTATGTAGCCCCCCCATTCATGGGAGCAACATTTTCTGCACTGTACTGTATACTTTGTGCTGTACTGTATGAACCAGCTGTGCTCCACCAAAATGCAACCATTATATGCCAGGTGATACGAATTCTTGAGAAACTGTGTAATAATATTCAGCATTTCAGTAACTGAGTGCAGGTCAAACAGGGAAGATGTTGTGGCTTGTGTCACTCAAGTAATGCACACTCCCTCTAGACAACCTGATAATTCCAGCAGAGCAAAAGAAAAACACTGACACCACTGGTGACCCATCTTCTGTAAGTGTGCCATCTCCTCCCCTCCTGCTCCTGTCATTACAGACTGTCTTAAACACGCGAACACACACACACACACACACACACACACACACACACACACACACCCTGCCTCACTTCATCCCACACTATGGTATTAACGTAAAAGACCACTAAAACGGCCCACTGAGGGAGAGCCACGGACTCCTTCAACCAGACTTTGTACTGTAATGGAACAACACAAAAACACACATGTAAGTGACACACACTGTCATCACAGGACACTCCCAGTCCAAACCAAGGCCTTGTTGTTTTGGTTTCTCAACAATACGACCATTCTCCTGGTTCATCACAAACACTGCCCTGTTTAGACTACACAGTCACACAGTGGGCAAACTCCCATAGAAACAGTGCTCAGTCAAATTATAGTCACTGTTAGTCACATATAGCAAGTTAGAAGTCAAACGTAGCCACAACCACACACACACCACGTACCTGCATACCAAAGTAGCCAAATGTGCACATACACACACCCTCAATCACCCACTCACACACACACATGTGTGTGTGTACAGCAAGACATGGCTGCATATCACAAGCCCAATCTGTCTCTAACCCCTCCCCAGTCATTCTCATCACCCTCGTGTCAAATAGCAGGTTGACATGTTTTCTTTTTTCTTTCTTTTCCAGATTTTGCAGAGCTGAACAACAATATGAACTCAAATACCAGTCCTGTGAAGAGTTTATATAGCAGCTGTGAATGTTGGCATTGCCCGTGTGAATGTTGTTGCAACGATGAAGTGTATGAAGAGGCAGGAGAGATGAAGGAAAGATTTTGGACATTTAACACCTCAGCGCATAGTTGTAATCTGGAATTTTCAGGGCTTCGATTTTAAAGCTTATTTTAAAAATATTTTTGCTATAAAATGTGGATCAACAGCTCTTTAGTCTGCTTCAGCTCATTGTCATGATTTTACATCTGTGTTTAAAATGATTCTGTTACACTGCTCGTCACTCTTTTTCCTACAGTGTGAAGTAAATTACAAGGTGGGGCTGCAAAAAAAGAGCATTACTAACCAAAAAATTTACATTTAGTGTGGCTTTTACTATAAATACTGGTGGGAAATTTTGTAAATGCATAGGAAGTTATTATTTGGTTCAGTGGTTCCTGACTCATCTTAAATTTATGAAAGTCACAGTCAGTGAAGAATAAACACAAATATGCACCACTAAGCTGAAAAAGAGTAAGAAGATGCTCTTTGGACACTACGTGCATTTAGCTGTAACATAATTTAACACGAGTGCTGTGTTAACAAGCAGCCTAGATAGCTAGGGAGCACTGAGCCACATATTGTTGTTATATGCAGAGCAATGTTAACAAAGCTTTGCTGAGCTCATTATGCATGGAGGGTGATCAGGAAGGAGTTAGAGTAGGACTGTGCCTGCAATGGCTGCAATGACCCTGTACTGAGAAAAGAGAGAGCAAACTTCTGAAATAAGCTTCCAGCACATGATAGTGGAACTGACAGAGAATAAGTCACACAGCAACTTGAATCTTACCACCGCCCTCCACCGTGCCACCTAGTGTAGAAATGGCCAGGTGCCTTTCTGTGTGGAGTTTGCATGTTCTGCCTGTGAGAGTTTCCTCCAGGACTCTGACTCCCACGATCCATAGACATGTATGTGTTACATTAACTAGTGACTCTAAATTACGTGGAGGTGTGAATGCAAAAGTCTTTATATGTATGTCAACCCTGAGATACTGGGGACCTGTCCAGGGTGCACCCCGTATTTCGCCAATGACAGCTGGGATAGGCTGCAGCATTCCTGTGACTCTTAAAGGACAAACTGGTTAAGGTAATGGATGGATAGACTTCAGTCGCAACTCCATTATGATTAAATGACACTGTCCTTGTCTCACCTTGATGTCTCTGTGAATTTGTCCGTAGCAGTCTTTTTCTTCATGCCGTTATACCTTTGCTAATAATGCCAATGTTTTCTGGCTAAATGTTGAAAGGAGTTAATGGAATGATTGGTTAATCAATTTCAGCTCCTGGCCAATGGCTGCATAACATTTACAGTAAAAGCTAATTGTTGGATGTTACAGCCTGATGAAGTTTTATTAGGTGGCTGTGGGAATCACTCGTAACAACAGCTGTTCTTCCAGTCGATTTTCCCAGATTAGAAACATCTTATATAACTCGGTCTCATCAATTATTGCAGTATTTACTGAACTCCCCTTCCAAAACAGACATGTTCACTGGTCACCAAATGACAAGGAAAGCTTTTTTAAAGTTTTTATGTGCTGGACCTGGTGGGTACTTTTATCTTTTTACACCTGATGTATTATTAATACTACAGCATCTCCAAAGAAACTTCATCCTAAAATGGATGATACAAACTCTTTTGGCCATATAAAATATTTCTGAGAAGCAAAATGGGGACTACAGCTCTGCAGTAACTATTAAGGCTAATCTAAGACTCACCATAGACATTTATTTGGATCCCATCCACCACCAGCACTGTACACTGGATTCTCCTCACAATGACAATGACTTTTCCACTTAACATTGTCCAGTAGTTTTAGGAATATTCATTACTCCACAGTCTTCATTTATTGCAAAAGTTAATTTAATATTCTGGACATTTTCCCTAGAAGTGGACAAACAACTAAGATGACAGCCCTGTGCTAATTCCTAAGTAACAGCTTAAAGGATCACTGGAGTTGTTAACATCTGATGCATGTCATCTTGGGGACACAAGGACACTGCTGTGCACCAAAAACATCACTGCATGCCTGAGGTTTGCCAGCAAGCACTCTGAAAATGTTTGTGGGCTGATGAAACAAAGGAGGAGCTGCACTTTGTAGTGACCCACTCAAACTCCGGACTTAAACCCAAAAGAGATGCTGTGGAGTGAGCATCAAGAAACCAGCAGACATAAGACATCCTAACAATAAGACAAAGCTGAAACAGTTCTGAGAGTAGAGTTCCTCCTGAATGTTGTACAGGTATGACCTACAGATGTTTGGGGTTAAAGGAGGTTCAGCTACTTACTAAATGTGAGTAGCACTATGAAAGATAAATGGGTGTGTTCAATAAAGAAAAAACATTTTAACTCTGTGTTTTAGTTGTGTTTGTTTATAGTTGATCTTATCTTTATCTTAGTCACATTTTATGGCCAATTAATGCAGAAAAGCAGGTTTTATTGCTACTGACGAGCTAGTTTACTTTTGTGGCACAATGAAAGCACATTTCCCACTAAATACGAGTCAACAAGAATTGATTGATAGTGTTGATCTACACATAACATTTAAGTATACACATCTAAATGTTTATTTATGCCTAGGAGGACAAATGACATTTCTTGACTGATCCACACTTTTCTAAAGAGGTTTTATATTTTGCTTCCGTAATCTATGTGCATTAAGTGCACTGCAGCCTCAACACTAGTCTCAGAAACCAGAAGCTGAATGGTTTTGTCTACATGTGCTGCCATTACCTCTACACCATCATATTCCTGTTCCAGCGCTGTGCAGTACTGCGGCAGTCCCAGCTGACTCAGCCATCGAGAAATAGATTGGTGTTTCATAGTGACACATGTACACACTCAGGCATGTACACAGACTCTGCCACACAATCACTTTCTTCTTTCAGATGGAACCTGAAACAGAAATAGAATAGAAGATTAACTTAATATAGAGTGGAACCAAAAATCTAAACTGAATTTGAAATTGATACCAAAACTACACATTGTGCAACTTTTATTCTTTAATGTTCTGTGCATCTACTACATGTAATCTAATAGAAAATAAAAAGAGACACACAGGTACCAAGATTACTCCTTTCCAATCAGCGAGTTACCAACGGCTCGGGAATCTGCCAGTTTATTTTTATGAACTTACAACAAATTCTCACATTGTTTTATGGGGTCTGGTAAAAAAGAAATAGTAACTAATCACTGACAAAATGTGGGAGCTTTTCCTGAAAATACCCAAAACTATTCAGTCAGCACAAGACATAATTTGATAACTACTTAACATTAAATACAAACTACACTCCTCTATGGGACTGCACAAATACTACCCCGTTATTATGAAACATTTTTAAAATGAAGGGGAATAGATTTTTTTATTGGTCTTAAAACCAAGTGATTGCACTGAAAAACAAAGATGGATCCTCCACAAACCTGGGAAACTGAAAGTGGAACATTTGAAAAGCAATAAGGAGGATGGGATGCTTACACAAACACTCGATATCAGCAAGTTATGTTGACCCACTGCATTATAGCAACTTAACAGTGTATATGATATGTCAATACTTTGTGTGAAAATATCACCCATCACCCGCATCCATTCTTTTACGGGAACATAAAATGTTTATTTTATATCTGTAGGTCCCAGAACATAAAAATGTACAATAATTTGTCACTTTTAATCTCCGTTTCTGCTCAAGAGGTGCAAACTAAACTGTGTGTTTTCAACAGCAAGGCAGTTCTGTAGCCAAGTCTGGTTCTTTATCAGCCCAACAGGCGATTAGCCGACACTCATGCATAAACAGCCCTGGGTGTTGATGTCTCTGTCTTAAGAGAAGGCTGACACCGAGACTAGATAGAGTATCAAACTCTATCTGCCGCCAGTCAACTTGTGATAGAAACGCAAACATTAAACAGAACGTTCAGCATATACTGGAACTTGATCCTGTAAATAAAAGCCGATATGAACCACGCACCCCTGCTCATTACTACCACAAATCATTTTAACAAAGGAAAACTGGGCTGTCACCAAGGCAACGTTCAGTAAACATACACGATATACAAGGTGATAAGATAATAAATGAGTTTGAGAAATTGTGCAGGGTAGAAAACAGGCTTCCTGTAAAGTTTATTGTCATGTTTTATATGTGCAGACAAATCAAATCAACTTTATTTGTATAGCACATTTAAAAACAACTGCAGCTAAACGCTTTTCAGGAGTTTCACAAAATTAATCAACAAGTAAGACAGTGAAAATATGAGATAAGAATACTCCCAACTAATACAATCCCCAATGGGGAAAATTCATTCATTCATCCATCTTCTGAACCGCTTAGTCCCTGCAGCTGTGCAGAGAAAATTGTGTTGAGGCATTTTAAGCTTTCCTCAAATGACAATGCTCTGTTTTTGAAGACAGAACAACCCTGCGGACAAAAGGTCAAAGCTTCCTGACAGAAGCTGTCCAGAGGACACTCTCACCCAAAGTCAGCTGGATAGGTTCCAGCACCCCAGCAACCCCTGAAGGATAAGTGGGTATAGCTAATGGATTGATGGATGGAGAAGGCACACTACATAGAGATTAGGAAAACTACACTCAGCCAAAAACAAAACTGAGTAAGTCCAGGGAACATTCAGAACAGCGCTACACTTTTCTTAGAGGAAGAAAAAAAAGGTTATTTCATAATTACGTGCATGACAATCAACTCATCTAAAACACATTCGGGGTATAGACAGTTCTCTATGATGGCATTTATATTTCATATGTCTATTGTTATGCAATATAACCTATTTTTAGGAAATTAAGATCTGAACGATCCAGTTGGGTACGTTTTATTTTACATAATCCATCAAATTTAATCCCTGATGACTGAACATTGTCAGACTGACACGAAAATCATATCAAAATCTAACATAAGTGCAGCTCTTGATGAATTGCTCACACTATATTAAAATGAAAAGCTGCCACTATATAAGCCAGAGAGTAAAATCTGATAAATGTATATTGATTTACACAGCAGATACGGTGCCTTGCAAAAGTATTAATACCCGTTGAACTTTTCCACATTTTGTCACAACCTCGAACTTGTATGTATTTTATTGTCATATTACATCTCTTTCCATCAACTCCGCTGCCCCCTACATGACTTGCACAACTTCTTATTGGTTATATTCAACAATGGCTTTCTTCTTGCCATTCCTCCATAAAATCCAGATTTGTGGAGTGCACCACTAATAGTTGCTCCTCTGATTAACGCTCTCCTTGTCCGGCCTGTCAGTTTAGGTTGACAGCCATGTCTTGGTAGGTTTGCAGTTGTGCAATATGCTTTCCTTTTCATTATTATTATTATTTTTTTAATAACCTAACTCTGCTTTACACTACTGCTCCACTTTATCCCCGACCTGTCTGGTGTGTTCCTTAGTCTTCATGATGCCGTTTGTCCTCTAAAGTTCTTTATAAACCTCTGAGGCCTTCACAGAACAGCTGTGTTTATACTGTGACTGAAGCACACACAGGTAGCCTCTATTTACTAATTAGGTGACTACTGAAGGCAGTTGGTTGTACTGCATTTTATTTAGGGATATCAGAATAAATGCATGCCATACTTTTCAGATTTTTATTTGTAAAAAATCCTGAACAACATAGATCATTTTCCTTCCACTTCACAATTATGAAATGCTTTGTGTTGGTCCATCACATAAAATCCCAATAAAATACATTTAGGTTTGTGGTTGTAATGTGACGATGTGTGGAAAAGTTCAAGGGGTATGAATACTTTTGCAAGGCACTGTATATACTGATATTGTTTACCCACACTTCACATTTTCATGAAAAAGTAAAAGACCTGCCAACAAATGTTTTTTGTTAACTTCATACTGTTGATATTCTCCTGAAATGCTGAGTTTCATAAAACCCTTAAGATCTGATTCATAAGAACTGATGCTCCAGATGTCATTGAACAGGTCACTGTAAAAGACAGGACACCCTGGATGCATGCAGTGAGCCCCACACCCCAGCCAATTACATTAAGGACATCGCAGAGATGTACGTGATGTCGTACCCTCTTTCAATCATGTCAACCTAATCTACCGTACAAGAGTGTTATGATGTAGACTGAGAGAAGTCATTCTTACAGTATATGGACTCCTGTAAGTGCTTAACGCCATTTCCAGTTTAACCTAATGGAGAATGGAGGTTGTTTAGGAAAATGAGTGACCTTTATGTCCGACCCTGAGCGAGTTTGAGCTTATACACAGTAAATGGAGTACATGTGCAGTACCAGGAATCAGAAGGAGCATTATTCCCACTCTATCTGGACTCCTACAGGATGCAAATGTCAGCATGTTAGCAGGATTCTCATCACTTCACTTTGCCTGTCTTTGTGTTTGATGTACAGCAAAATTCCCTTTTTCCAAAGACAATAAGCCATAGTAAGTAATAGGTTAATTTTATCTGAAATGAGTTTTTCCATGAAGAAAGTAATCTACAATAGTGCTGAAAAATAAAATATAATCTTACAAATCAAGACATCAGAAGTCAATGACAAGTTTAATTTGAACCATGTTTTCTTGAATTTTGTAATAGTGCTTTTGTGAGCTTCTAATCCACTTGACATCCATTTGTGTTTGTCATTCTTTGATTCCCGAATAGAATCCAAAATCCAACTACCTTAGATAAATGAGTAAGCTCTCTTACGCTAACGTAAGCTTACGCTTACATAAGCTCTCTTTATACACTTAAGTTAT
>OMLM01010556.1:0-14421 GCA_900302695.1 Helostoma temminkii
GGGTACGGAAAGTATTCAGGCCCCCTTAAATTTTTCTAAATGTCAACAATTCTGTGTTTTTCTGTCAATATGGGGTGCTGTGTGTACATTAATGAGGAAAAAATGAACTTAAATGATTTTAGCAAATGGCTGCAATATAACAAAGAGTGAAAAATTTAAGGGGGCCTGAATACTTTCCGTACCCACTGTACCTCCAAAAAACTAGTTTCACCATCCTATGATTACATTTTACTCAGACATCAGAAGAAGCATGTAGGACATGCAGTACTTTACTGTCAAGTGATTTATGATTATGACATCTTTGATTCAGAAGTTGCACACTATTAGCCTAGCCCAGTATATGTCTCCCTTGCCACTGCTTTTGCTACAGATTAGCTGTATAGTACTGTATATACTGTAAAAATTTAAGGGGGTCTGAATACTTTCCGTAAAGGCAGACATTCCAAATCTCCTGTCAACGTAGTGTATATGCACTGCTCGTTGAAGTTGCCATGTACAGTGATTACATTTGATACGTTTTCATTGTTGTTAAATCTTGGCTGTTTATGTTAGCCCATGTTATCTTGAGCAGTTAGCTTGCTAAAAAGCAATAACTATGTTTTTTTCCAGTCACAATGCTGTTAAACATATCTTAAAAATGATATATGAATTTTTATCTCTTTAGAACAAAGCTTTAGTTGTTCATGATAGTCATGATAGGTCATGATAGTCCAGACCCAGACCCTGATGCAATCTGTTCTTAGTTCTAGTCCAGCAAAGAGTTGGTGCCAGGTTGAAATCAGTTTTCCTGGCTGTGGAAACACAAACAGTGGTGTAGTGATTAGCACTGTCGCCTCACCGAAGGTCCTAGATTCGAAGTCACAGGTCGATTGCCTTTCTGTGTGGAGCTTGCATGTTCTTCCTGTGCTTGTGTGGGTTTTCTCCAGGTACTTTGTGTCCTCCAGTTCAGAGAAGTTCAGTTAGGTTAACTGGTGACTCTAAATTGCCCACAGGTGTGAATGTGAGTATGTCTATCTTTGCATGTTAGCCCTGTGAGACTGTCGACCAGTTCAGGCTATACCCAGCCTGCAACCCGACGTTGACTTCTTCTTCTTAGTAGTAGTAGTAGTACTTCTAGTAGTTCTTACAACAATCCTTAAAGAATTAATGAAGGTGTTTAGCACTAGCAGTGAAGGAAGTATTTACATCCTTAGTACTTTAAATTAAATGAAAAGTGCTAATATCACTCAGTACAGTTCTGCATTGATGTATGTAAGTATTATCACAACATGTCAAGTATGACAGTCACACACAGGTTACATTCTCTGTATGATATAGTCCTAGTCCTAATCCTAAGCAAGTAGCACTGGAAGTATTTTTCCTCTTTTGGTAATATGTTAAGGTGGAGAGTCAAATTCAATTTTCAACAAACATTTCATTTGACTTTTTGTCAGACAAGGCATTAATTTGGACTCTGTTATATTTGAACTGACATTGTAGGCACATACATGGACAACTGAGGCCTTGGCTTGGGTATGAAGCTTGATGTCATGCACGAGAAGTTACATAATGTACTTTTATGATTTACCTTGTACAGGAATGGATCTGACACCAAGGTTATACAACAAGTGCCATTGTCTGGAATGTTTTCAAATGTCTATTGTTTTCCAGTCAGCATTGAGATGTCCCTGAAAAATATTTTCACAAAGTAAAATTTCATCAGAAGTTGCATTGCAGTTTACACAGACTAAGCTGTATGAAGGTTTTGAGCAATGAGAACTTTTCCATTTTCTTTGCTGCGACATAGATTTACAGTGACTTCATCTTTACAAAGAAAAATCTCAGTGATTCTCATACTGTCTGCTGGAAGAGATGGGAAAACCTGCCAGATGCCAGACCACGATATCCTCCCTGTTATCCCATTGTTTTTCTTTTCTGGGGTTACCCTGGACCACAGAGATGTGATGACCTGCCTCTTCCACTGTGCTGAGAACAGAGGGGTGTTAGGCTCCACTGAAGCCAGTTAGCAGCCAACAGGCAATATCATTATTGTTCTGTCTCAGCCTGTAGCATTAAGAGAAAGAATGATAGAGGAGACGACCCACAGAGCTCGCCGTCTGGCCCAACAGACTGGAAGTTATTGGAGTGCTTGATAATCAGAAAGGCTTTAGTTTAGAGCTGGAGTGGTGTGTGGACTCACCTGTTTGTCTGAATATTTCTGGTCGACCTGAGTATCGTGCAACCTTGTGGTCTGTGTTTGTTCATTGTGTTTGACTAACACTACACAGTGCAATTATTGGCTGCAGATTTGTGTTCATTTAAACATGTCTGCACCTGTTGCAATCTAATGAGAATAATTCCTGCAGTATGTATTCACCCTTATTATGACTCGCTTATTACAACCTTTTTTGCTTTCTAATTCATTGTGATGTCACTGCCTACTTTTTCTTAAAGCTCTCATTAAAGGCCACAAAATGAATAGTGATGGCTCAGCGGCTGCGGCTAATGCCTGGTGTGTAAGCTAATTTTTTTAAGTTGACAGGCAACATTTAAACACACTGAACCTATTTTTTCATACATGTAGAAGTACATAAAAGTGACGTTTTCTGCAACAACTATGATTTTGGCGTCTGTTATTTTGCTAAGCATTCATTTAAAAAAAGGTTAGGATTAAACATCATAAAATCATAATGCTACATTGTAGCATGTAATCTGTTATGTTAAAGCAAACTGAGTGAACTGATCACTTCTGTTTATCTCAAGTTACCCCATTTATTTTTTTTTCCCAGTTTCACTTCAATTGAGACTTTTTACAATGGGTGCAGATATGCTGTGGTTTACCTGGTTATGTTAATATGGACTTGCAGTAACAGGTTCAGTCATTTGCTGTGTGTTCAAATGCAGAAGCAAAAACCTCTGGCAATCAATGGTCCAAACTTCTAAGTCAGCGAGATTTTCTTTTCTAAGGAGCTTGTCTATCCTCAAATGACTTTGGGACTGGTGCTAAAGTGATGGATTAGACTACTGTGCCAGCATTACCTCAGCCCTCCTGCTTCCAAGCACATACAGAAAGAGAGCTTTACAGCTGTATAAAGGGCTGAGTACTGGCCGCTTTTTCACTCCTGCATAGATATGCATTATATTGACCTAGCCTGTTTCTCTCCTGACTGTTGACGTCATTATGATCTTGAGGACTGACTAAGAGCTTAGAGCGATGCATGCACTAAGCTCATATTAGCTGCAGTATTAAATATATTTATTATGCTTTATTTCCCCTATTGCTTTTGGTGGGAGGGTAATAGGAATAACATAACATAAGGAATGTATGTGTGAGTCATACTTAAACTGCCACTACTGCGCCTTAACACTTCTACATAGGTGTTTGCTTGATCCTTCAAAAGTAAATGATAATTAAAGTTATTAATAAAAATCCAGAGACTCTCACACGTAATTAAAATCCATTTCCATTAACAGCTGGTCTGTTGTCAGACCTCTGAATGCTGTACACAATTTTGATTAACTGGATTTTGTTTGTCTCTTATCCAACAGAAAGAGATTCAGGCCATGAGCCAATGCCACCACCCCAACATCGTGTCATACTACACCTCGTTTGTGGTTAAGGATGAGCTGTGGCTGGTCATGAAGCTTCTCAGTGGTGGTAAGTGCATTCTTGAAATACAGTGGCCAGTGATGGTTTGTCATGTGCTAATGAAAAAGAAATGATTGCTGAAAGAAACAACTGCTGTAATAATATAATATTAATATTATGGGTCCGGAATTTTTTGACAGGACCCCATGTCATGCAAGAGGGACATCTGAACTACATGCTGCTGGTGAACTTAACTATGATTGTAGGGAATGTGACAGCACTGATTCCCATTGTGTTCCATGTGAGCTGCAGCTCGTTCTTGGCTTTAAGTCAGTACAGTTCAAGAGCTAATGACAGGGCAGAGGTAATAACAGCCCACAGGCTGACTTCATGGCATCCATGTGGCAGTGCTGCAATTAACCAGTGAGAGGAACATGGAGAGGAGACCACCAGGAGAAAAACCTCAAAATGAAATGATTGCATCTGCTTCTGACTGTTTTTTTGCATTTTCACAGGCAACCTATATTAAATTATGTTATTAAACTGTAATTTGTAAGGATTTGTTGTGGATCAACCTTTGTCAGCAGACTTGTGATGGCTCCTAAACACAAACAGCATGCAGATGACGGCATCCTTTGCCTTATTAAAACCAAGAAGCAGTGGGTCCCAATAACTATGAGGTGAAGACAGCCTGAAGATGGATAATGGCCATCTGCTTAGAAAGAGGCAAAAATTTGACTCTCATCTCTGTTTTCAGTCACACACAGTTATACAAGTCTACACAGATGCATCCACACACTAAACATTTTTACCTCTCAGATCATTATGTAAACAGCATCCTACTGTGACAAAGAGTGCCTAGATGGCATGCCTGGTTCCCTGAGATACACTCGAGTCATGAGCTGCTTGGCACCCGCCTTGCAGCTGGACACGGGGCACAGTGCCCACCAAGCGACGCTTGAGCAGATGGCCACAGCATGAGCAGGCACTACATAAGATGGCCCCTCTTGTTTCCCTTATCCTAGTTAAACAGAGGCCCTTGATGTTAAGTTTTATTGTGTGGAGTAATTAAATGATGGCCATGGCAACGTCTGCCATGCAGCCAGACCTCAAATGAGGTCAGGTTTATAGACCCATCACTCCACAGGGCACAGCATACCAGCCCAGAGAAAGGCTGGCTCCAGTCTCCTCCTCAGACTTGATGGGGCGTAAGAAACCCTCTTCCCTCCGACTCCCTCCAGACTGGTGCCTATTGCTTTTGAAAGACTAATGACAACTGATGTAACAAAGCCCTAAAATGATGTTTGGTAGTTTGTAAAGTGCTGTTTGACAAAGCATTTCTTGATAATTATTGTCATATTTGCTCCAGATGACGTAGACCCAACCAAGAAAGGTCCTGCAGTATCCGCTTGTTCAGTAATAATACTATTTCTGGCTCCAAACAGTGTTTCATCCCCCTGCATTTAACATGCTGCTGTGTTGTGTTACCTGTTGTTTCAATCGATCTGAATCTTAAATCGCACATCACCTGTCCTTTTGTCACTTCACTTGTGAATACTAGAAGAAACAGTCACAGTTCATTTCTTAAATTAATGAAAAAAGTGAGTCCTTCTGTCATCATTATGTTTAACAGGGAAGCCAATATACTGCCATGCATTTGACCTAATTACTGTAGGAAGTTTCTCAAGTTCTTCCTCTCCTCGTGATGCACATCACATGACACGTAACAAGGTAAAGTGTGGCATAGTGGTTTTTACAAAAAAGTAAACAAGGTTGTTGCAAGATAAAAACACTTACAGGATCATACATTGGACGTACTTCCTGATGCAACCCTCCACTTTTGCACTGGGCTTTGCAACCTCAGTGGCTGGGGTTTTTTGAACAGCTTGTGGTTCCTTGTCTTATCCAGGGACACTTACCAAACCGAGTCACTACATCCTGTGACACTAGGACACATGTAAATCACAAAATTATTATTTTATTTAAAGTAAAAAAAAAAAACAACAACAGACAATGTATGATTCACTAATCATACAGTGATTCCTTTTTTACATACATAATGCCACATCCTTGTGCTGCTTATAAACAGCCTATGACTCAGATTTCAATAACAGATAGCAGTTGGAGTTCACTTTAGTTTGTCTCAGTGGTATTCCACTTTGACAAGTTGCATGCTACTATTGTTTGCCTTGCAAATAGCACATACCTATGGTATGTCACTTGTTGCGGTGGCACATGCCACTGGTCTCTACCACTAAATAAACTAGATGCTACTGATCTTTATATCAGTTTACTTCATTTAGTTTGTTTACACGCATACATAGATGTTGATTACACTAGTTCTTTCATCAGAAAAGAGTAATATATGCATCTTTTACTGTATTTATTTCTGTAAACTAATGCTTCTTAAGTTGTGTACATGTACAGGTAACTTCAGAAGGCCTAATCTTTGTCAAGACTCGGCTCCTCTCTGACAAATCTATTCAAGGCCAAACCTGTAGAGTGGAGGCCAGGGCTTTTCAGGAAATTCCAGTTCTGAGTGTGACATGTGAACAACTGTTTCATTAAAGCATAACCTGTCATTGACATCCACTAAAATCTATCGAGTTAGAATTTGAGTTATGCCAAGGAAAGCAGCAATATGTATTCCCTTAATGGTTAATATGGACCCCTCCCCAACTTAAAAAATTCTGCTGCCAACTTGAATCAAAAGCCACTCAGAGGAGAATCCTGCTTATTAAATAGTGTGAACCCTAAGTGGTACAAGTAAAATCTTTGTTTTCTTGTGTACCTTGGATACTTCTGAAGCTTTTTGTAATTGGGATCGCCCACTTGTGCTGACTAGATTTTCTTACTTTAAATTTTTGGTAAAACACTCTTTTTACTCTCAATACTTCATGCTTTATCAAATCTGCTACAAATCTGGTATATACCCTATTTGGACTACCCCAAATTCAACATCAGTTTTTCGATATTGCTTACCGTTGCTCTGTAATATACCGTTAATTATGAGCGGGTGGGGTTTTGGGATATTCACTGGTATAACTCCTCCAAGAAATGAATCAGGCAAACCAAACATAGTATATAATTGTAGGATACTACTCGAAGCAGGCCTGTCCATGCGAATTGCACTGTAGGGGGCGCTACAGGAAGAGGTTATGTTTTCAGCTATATATCTCCCAAACTATCACAGTTCTGAATTCTACTACACTGCTGCTTTGTGCTGATGGTTATGGAATAAAAACAGTGACGTTCTGCACAATATTCCTAATGCACACACATCCTGTGAGTATGTGTACACCATACTGAATACTGATGACATACCTCCACCTGCTGGAGTGCTCCAACAGTGTTTTGTTTTATACTGTACCATCTTGGCATATATATTCTTCAGAATAGTAAATCTTTCAGTAGTAACAGCTGCAAGCAGCAGCAACACCTTGCTTTCAGTAATCACACACATTTTCTGTAGGAAATTCACATTCTAGTTGTTGATATTGACAGTTTGAAGCTTATGAATATACTTGAGAGTTGAGACAGTGAAATTCTAACATGAAAAATTACCGTCGCTGACTCTTCTATCTTATTGTTCTTTTGGGAACTGTGTAACGTGTAAGTTTTGATTGAGCCTTCCCACAATGTGAGTTCTCTTCTGCACTTTTTTTCTGCACCACCTATGCCTTGCCCTCCCTCTATCCCTCCAAATTTGCTTGGCATTTTCTATTGGCCTTTAGCACAGTTGGCACCTGCTTTCATCTCTTTCATACACTTTCCCCTCCTCTCCCTTTCTACCCTCTCATCCTTTCCCTCAGTCTCAAACCTCCTGCTGTCACCAGGAGAAAGTTATTGTTATTTTGTTGATGTTTTGTCCTGGGTTTTACAGCTTCACAGTTTTTGTGTGAAATCCTGCAAAAGACAGTTTTGGCTAATCCAGCATGTAACTGAAATAATGACTTGACATTTTCCTGAGTGTTTACATGCTCTACAGTACACTCTGCTGTCAGGAGTTAATTTATTCACAGTCATTTGTGTAAACTCTAGGGGTCTGGACACTTACCATTTGACCAGGCCAACAGGTGTCATTTGTCTTGAAAAATTTTCCCCATGTATGCCCCATGGATTGTTAACCTGTCAGTTAGTGTCAGCATTTTAAAACAACCTAATGAGGCTTGAAGAAGTTCAATCAGATGGATTTGAAAGAAGCTGACAAGCTTGGCATTTAGTGATCCTCCAAAGCTTACATCACCCTGTGTGTGTTTGCAGGTTTGAATGTTTTCTCACCAGTAACAACTCAGCTGAAAGGACACGTGCCAGTGTATAATCCAGAAAAAGTGTTTACTGTACACTTACTATTTGTCTTGATGCACTTTCTACTTTTGACATTTTGCTGTTTAGATTTTTAAGTTTGATAAAAAGATTGATACCACTGTGGTGAGAGTGGTAAGTAAATACTATATGTAGCTAAAGCTTTCATCTGGTTAGTTTAACATAACCTGATGACTGGAAACAGGGAAACAGCTAGCCTGGCTCTTTCCAGAAGATAATCTGCCTAACAGAATTTTTAAAGGCCACTATAGTGTAAATATTTTTATACTTAAAGTTTGAAGTGTGTTAATTAGTGATCTTAAGGTGTGCTGGGAGGCACAATGAATACCCTTCAGACAGAATCATTCTACAGTAGCTGTTTGCCCCTGTTGTGTTTATGCTAATCTAAGTTAGCCGGCTGCAGTCAGTGGGTTTATCCTTGGTATACAGACATCAGTATTAATCTAGCTCTTGGCATGACAAAAGATTTCATTTTTTCACTTACCAGTTACGCACTCCTCAGCACCTTCCTCATTGTCACCAGTCACTCCTTATCACTTCCTCTCCTCTCTTCAGCCATTTCAGATAAGGAGATGAACATCATACCAAGCGCAGAGGCACAGGCTGCATTTACAAGCACTTACGCTGCCAGGTTACTTACAGTGCTATATTTTATAATATATTTGTTGCATATTTGCTACCCTTAAGATTCAGATCAAGTTTTAGTATTACGCAAAGATAAATACAAAACAAAGTTTTTAAATTACTTAACTTAGTAACGCCTTATGTGAAAATGTAATTGCCACTTAAACCTAGTAATTGTTGTGCCACAACTGCAACCAAGCACTTGTGGTAACTGGCAATGGGTCTTTCACATCGCTGTGGAGGGATATTGGCCCACTCTTCCGTGCTTAATTGTTTTAATTCATTCACATTGTAATGTTCAAACATGAATGAATGTTTAAGGCCACATTTAAAAACTTCATTTTGTATTTGGGTTATCTTTGTATAAAAAAATATAAAAATTTGTTATATGCAAAAGTAGAATCAGGAAAGTGGCAAATACTTTTTATAGCATCAGTGCTGAAAGATATATCCAGGTTTTAGAGCAGGATACACCCCCATCCTAATGTCTTTTTCAGGGAATGCCTTGCATATTTTAGCAGCACAATTCTGAAATTTTTCAAATTAATTAAGTTTATTTATATAGCACAAAATCACAACAAAGGTTGAAAAACAACAACAACAACAAGCAGCAACAGAGCACTGGGATAAACCACATACTGCATCTATGACAACAGCGTGGCTTCGTAGTGGAAGAGTCCAGGTGCTGAACTGGCCTACATGCAGTCCAGACCTTTCACCAAGCGAAAATATTTAACGCATCTTGCAAAATACAACAAACAAGAACCAGGACTGCTGAGCAGTTAGATTCCTACACATGGGCAAAATTGTTGGTACCCTTCCGTTAAAGAAAGAAAAACTCACAATGGTCACAGAAATAACATGAAACTGTCAAAAGTAATAATATATATAAATGTACTGAAAATAATTTGAATTGCAGTTCAACAAAAGCATTTTAAAAAGCTATTTTGTAACATGTATATAAATAGTTCATATGGAATATGCAGATGGGGTCACCGGTAAAAAAAGACTAAATGCGGCCAGTAGTGGGTGAAATACAGATTAGAATAAAAACAAAAAAAACCTAACACGTCTTAATGTCATTCCATATTGAGAATGCATATGACTGGACATATAGACAGATGATTAGCAAGAAAATGGTTATTTTTGTGCCACTTTGCAACTGGACTTGGATGAGGGACATTTTTGATTCACATGTATAGGTGATTATGACAGACAATAATTGAAAAACATCTATATCCAGGGAAGCTATAGGTGGAGATGTTAAGAATTACTATATACGCTGTTTAAATTAAAGCATTAATCAAAAGGACAATCGACCTAAGCTTCCCACTGCTGCAGTGCTTTTTTTAGTACTACAGTACTTACTTATTTACAGAATTTTCATTAACAAAATTAACACCAATGCACTATTACTATAAAAGCCAATTAAAAACCTGGTAACACGTATACATAGCAGAGACATCTGAGTTCTCTTTCCATTTGCATGACAGTCAGGAAATGAGCTTACTCAAGAAAGCTGTCTGTAACCTGGTTACTTGAATGCATGTAAACACCCTGACGGAGAGATGAGGAAAACCTGCGTGGAGAAAAGAGGAGGAATAAAAAAATCAAGCCGGCTGCCTTTTCTCAATGAGCTTCAAAGAACTGTCACATCAGCGACGCAAAGCTACACTGCTCTTACACTCTTCTATTTCTTCTCGTCTTTACTTATATATATACACCCATCATTTCCCACATTCAGACACATGCCTGTGCTGCTGTTCCTGCCTTTCCTTCTCTGTCCTCTTTTTGAATGGATTTTGTGTCTACTCCTCACAACTGAATCACATTTCTAGTGTGTACCGCACAAAGAACCCGATGAACCCATCGTCTCTCCCTCACTCCCTTCCTACTCTGCCTCTCTGTCTTGCTGTGTCTAAGGCTCTCTGCAGTAACACTGTCTAGTCTCAGGTGGCCCGTCATGGTCTGTTCTTCTGGATAATGCAGCTAGCGCTCGTCTGAGAGCTGTAGGCGAGCACATCCTGAAGCGACTGAGCAAATAAACATCTTTGCATCCCATGTCTAGCACAGTTTCTAAAACACAATCAATTTAGTTATGGAATTGTGTCATAGACAGCGTTTCAGGACCTTGAAAAGGCAATTTCCAGCTTTTGTTTGCTGCTCAGCCAGTGTGTGGCTCAATGTGTGTGTGAGCAAGCGAGGCAGGGACAGTGTGAGGTTTGTGTATTACTGCAGCACAATACAGTTAGTCCAGCAAGTGGCATTTTTTTGTTTCTCTGCCTTGTCCCCATTCACCAGTGTCACCCATTTTTTAAAATGGTTTTCAGAGAGATTTATTTTACTTTATTCTGCGAAAGCTCACACAAAGATAATCATATTCTAACTTTTCATCCAGAGGGCTCCTTTATGCAGTAGGAGCTAAGCTGAGAGCTACATGATGACCTGTCTCTTTTTGTCCCTAACTGTGTGCCAGGTCAGAGCTGCGGTAGTTTTTTGTTCAACATGAAGGCAAAATAACTCCAAATGTAAACTTGCAACCATTATTTTTGCTGTGAATCCCCACCTTGCAGGTTTTAAAGGCAGATTCAGACTACAACAGAATTGACACTGTATTCTAGAGTTCAATATGTATTTGGGAATTTGATTTCTGAGGTTTTATAATGATGATGTCAACAGTGATCCCAGAGCTGCTCTGTACATAGTGAATAATGAAACGCCTTGGGCAGCAGCCATGGCGATTTTAACTGAGCACATTATCTCATTGCCAACTGTGAGCGCTATAGCCAGAAGAAGCTCATTCGATATAAAAACCTCAAACAAAGCCTGCAACAGCCTGTGAGCCTGCAGTCCAATTTAGTCAGTGGTGCAGCTTGACTGACTTATAATTATGACATCATACATTAAAATCTTACTGCTGTTTAGTCACTGAGGCAGTCGTCTGTGCTGGCTTTGTTTTCTCAAATGTTTCTAAGGGCAGAGTCACCCTTTGAAGAATGCATAGTAATGGATGTTCTGATTTCTCTTTCTCCACCATTATGTGGTTTTACCGTGGCTAAATTCATAGGCCATAGTGGTGCTTATGGTCAAAGAACCTCATAACGGCAAATTCTTTTTTTTTCTTTCTTGAATATAAGTCATCTTACTGGAACTGTTTTTGTAATAATCGAATTTCACCAAATGGTTTAAGATTACAAATTAATTATCTTGACATTCCCACAGGACGTATGTATTATGATGAATCAGTTTTGGTTTAGAGTATGCTGCATAGATGATAAATGACTTTCTCATTGATATATGTCACCGGTTGTGCCTAGAAAAAAGACAACTTATTTACCCAGTGAGCTCAGTTGCTGAATAGCATGTATTTGTAAATGTAGCATTTTAATCACCAAATGTTTGTTTGCCAGGCTCAGTGCTGGACGTGATCAAACATATCATCTCACGAGGTGAGCACAGGACAGGCGTCCTGGATGAGGCCAGCATAGCCACTGTGTTGAAAGATGTGCTTGAGGGCCTGGAGTACCTACACAAGAACGGACAGATCCACAGGTAATGAGACTACTGCCATCCACTTTGCTGCCGTAATAAAACTGACACAGGAACGAAGTACAGAGGCTTTGTCAGGCTTCACCTTGAGGGTTTATGGAGCAGAAATAACCAAACTCTGCCCCTGAATATCTCTTCTGTGGTTCTGCTGTAATAGGATTTTTACTAATATTTTGACCCGTCACCTTGACTACATGTGCTATTATATTTTTCCTGAGGGTTTCTGTGTGCATTTGTGTTTGTACTGCGTTTTAGCAAAACAGTAATTCAGCTACAATGCATTATGGAAACATATTGCTTTATGTCTTTAGATTTCAGGGATTAATAAAACATATTTTTAGACTTGAAATTGAAAAACATCTTTTCAAAGAAACTCTCTTCCTGCTTATCATTACTGGCTATTTTTAAATATCATGTATCCGACCACATATATCATGTACACCTTCTCATTATGTCGTATCTTTTTTTTCTTCATACTAGTTAATTTTTTGTTTTCTTCTTGCCTATGTTTTTTCTTTTATTCACATCAGTAAGTGGAATGTCTGCAACATATGTAAATACTCCCAGTGCAAGGTTTAATGCCATTTACAATAAGAAGTCGGTATACGTCATCAGATCAGACAAATGACTGTCCCCAGGAAGTGGCATTTTCAGACGGCCACTTTCACTCCTAAAGGTCAGGGCCGTCACTGGGATACGTAGAGATGAGACAGTGCACTTTACTAGTGGGGCTGTGACAGATGTTCCAGAAGAAGAAACCGTAATGATGTATCTACAGGTTACCCAGTAAAAACAAATTAACGGCCTGCCCACTGCCTTGCTGTAGTTCCCTATTAATCTGTACACTGTACATGGTAAAAATTATTTAAAAAAAACAATTTTTAAGGAAACAGCAGCAAGACATTTTTAACCAAACTACCACTTCCATGCTGATAATCTGCATGCCACAGGAAACATCACATGAAAGCTCTCCTCTGCTCCAGTTTAACACTTGGCTAAGTCTCAACACCCAGTGGACACACTGGCCGTAGAAGACACCATTCTACCTCCTGTGTATTTAATATTCATTACCCACTTTTTCTAAGTCTTCTCTCTCCTCTCCTCTTCTCTTTCTCTGGCACACACCTAGCCTGGGACAGGCTACATGTGTAAATAATGCATAGCTTATCAGCTTGGTTAAGTGCTGAGCAGCTTTCAGTGTAGCATGACAATGAGAAACCGAGAGAGCTCAGATTGAAGACTTTAGCCATGGACTTGGATGCAGAACACATTTTTTATTGAGCTGTTTAGATGATGATCACAATATTTAGCAAACATCTATATGCGAGGATGCTATAGGCAGAGATGTTGAGAATTAGTCTATACGCTGTTTTAATTAAAGCATTAATTAAAGGGAAGATTCTTTTCAGCTTCCAACTGTTCAGCTTAATGTTACAGGTTATCAGCCAGTGCCAGTCAGGGGAAATGTTTTTCTTTAATTCTGTCTAAATAGACATTAGAGGATTATTAATCGATTCATCACATCTGTCCAGCCCCAGACTCCGAGGTGTTACTTGTGAGGAGACAATGTGAGGTAATAAGCTAACACTGATGGTTGATATGCTGAAGGTAGAGAGGCTGCGGTCAGTTGATTGGTGTCTGCTGATCTGAACATGCACACTGTATAGCTGTGCGTTTTCCTCCTGTGTAAGATGGGTCATATGAGTGGGAGCCTCAGGGTAAGGTTGATGAGGGTCTGTGAGGAGGGGGAGAAAGAGAGTAAGTGTCACATGATATATTCCATCCAGCGCAAGACGGCAAAGAAGCAATTAGAGTCTTGGGGCCTGGTCTGTAGCCTCAACCAGAGACATTTACCACAAGACGGTGAACTACTCCACCTCCACAATCACAGTAGCTTAGAAGGTCAGTGATTCAAATGTGACACTTGTCCTCTAACTTTTGCAGCAGGTAGACATCATGTACATGACAAAAGAAGAATACCATCCCAGTCTAGATTTGTCAGCTGAATCTGGGAAAATCAGCCAATGTAATTATTGTCAAGGTCCCTAGGCAGCAGTGATCCTTGTAGTGTGGTGAACTCTTTGCCCTACTCATTTATGAAATCTTATGGGGGTACAAGGAAAGAGTTTTCCCAGCAGATTACTTATGTGGTATAGTAATAATCATGTAATTGATGTAGTTATGTTGCCATTTGGAGCAGAGAGGCCCTTCATGTGGATTAGTAAAAATTGGCAAAATAACAAAAAAGAAATGGATTTGGAAGAACACATGAGAGAATTCAGCAGTATGGAAAAGTAATAAAAATACAGAAGCAAAGGGAGGATATTTTTGTGGTCACAAAGGGCTAAAAGAGA
>OMLM01010556.1:14441-27001 GCA_900302695.1 Helostoma temminkii
AGAGAGGAAGTATTTTGTATATATAGGAGATCCACTGGGTGTCTCATAAACCATCTTTTACAGCCCTGTTAGGGGCACTTTGAGCCTGGCACCAGAATGTGATGTCACAGGAAGTGACCCATTGGAGCTGCAAGTGAAAGAGCTGCCAGATGACAACGATAAATCTTGTTGAAAGTTTCATACCGTAGCTGTTCCCACCTGGCCACAGCTTGGATGTCATTTCAGTAGGTCATAAATATGAAGAGACCACACATGTCTTGTTTAATTTTCGATAGTTTCAATAGCTTTTTGCTAGTTATAGATTTTATTTTGTTTTGAAGCTTAGAAACAAGCATGATACATCAGTTATTCTTCAGACTCAGGTCAGCACTGATAGCTGACATGCTGACAGGCGGGTGGATGACTAGTAAGAGTTGGAACTTTAACCGCAGGTTTGCTTTTTTTCTTCCACACTTCAGTATTTCTTTGAAGTCGCATAGTGCATTGTGTCATCACCACCTCCCCCTCGCCTCCTCCTCCTCCTCCTCCTCTTCCTCTCCTGTGAATGTTAATGACTGTCTGCACTCTGCAGCCTTTTTCTCAGAGCATTGCAATCTTCTGCAGTGAACTGTAGCCTCCATGGCCCTTGCAGTGCAGGATGGACCCAATGATATTGCTTTTTTCATCCCTTGTGAATGTTGAAGCTAAATGGATCATCTTATCACATTGAAAATCCACCATAGAGTAGTATTCATACTTTTTGAAATTTCAGCAGGCAGAACAGGAGCATGTGATGATGATGTTGCTTAGAGACATTTAAAAAGTGAGTAATGAAATAACTGTGAGGACACTTTGACAGAATCATGGTTTTAATTTATAGCTTTAAGCTTTTGATTCAAATTAAACTCATCTTCATGTGAGCCTGTAAAATCAAATGTTAATTGATTAACTTAGCAACATCATAAAATGTCTTGTGATTTTAAGTGACTTCATGTACAGTGACCTCCATTGGTCGACCCACCCCTTCCACCTATACTGAAATTACAAAAACTCTTGGATTGATTGTTATGAAATGTTGTGCAGCCAATCATCGCCCCTGGGGATGATTCTCACAGACTTCTTTAGGACGCCTGTGGTGATCCTCTGACTTTACCTTTAACAGCATTCCCAGGTACATTTGTCTAGTACTTTGTTTGGTATGCACCTGCAAAACTGACATTCTCATCAGCCTCGAGGTCAACTTTCGGACATGTTTCCAGATATAGAAGCAGAGTACATTCATGCAGCTCATCCCTTTTCTTGGACAAATGTAATATGACAGGTTAGCAGATGTAGTGACATGACCAGAATGGGTATCTGTTCTCGGTTAAACCCACAGCACGTCATTAAAGCACTGTACATGATTAGCTCAGCCTGAACTCTCAGCCACACGTAGTAGACATGACTAGATTCACTCCGGGACGAACAACGGTTGTGTAAATGATAAAAAGTATTTTAAGATACTCCTAGACTTGACTTCCAGCCTTAGGTGGTCCACAGTGTTCCCTCTCCACTCTAGTCCTTAAAAAGAAACATATGAAATTACCAGACATAAATCATTCCTGTTGTGTGTGCCAACAGCCGTGTGGATAATGAGCATGTTCTTGATTAGGAAATAGTTTGCTACAACCTAGAAGATATGGCGACCTGATATCTCCTGATATTTCAAGTTAGTAAAGTGACAGTGGGATACGGCAGAGAGCTGCTGAGCACATGTCTGAGTGGCCACAGACATGTCTATTACAGACTGTCACATCAGTTTTTCTTCCACCATTTCCCACCCTCTGCATAATCCCTGTCGTGAACGTTACATAATTTCACTTGTCTAGACACACAGTGAACATTAATGTTTTGCCTAATATAGTACACACAGCTCTTTCTGTCTGTGCTGATTACTGAGCTGATTAGACGTTGATACAGTATAAAATCTCACTATGTTTATCAGTACTTTTACTGCATGTAATACATTTTGCCCTGCAGTGGATTCCTGATCTTTTACTTTCATCCACTGATCCTAATATGTCACATATGCTGCATTCCTCTTCATGTGGCTCACTGTTTGCCATTCGCTGCCCCTGCTGTTCGTTTTCCTGGAGCACTCTTAACCAAAGAGGCCTCCCTACTAAGTATTCAGCAGCATTTGAACAAAGACGTGAACTGTGACATGTAAACTCACAAGAACCTTCAGCACATTGCGTCTCTTGAATAGGTTGCTTGTAAAGATTTTATTTATAGCTTGAAGATGCAGGACATATGCTTCTTGAGCCAAACTACCAAGTCAAAACTACAAATCTGGGGTGTCAGGAAAAGTTTAACTATCACAATTCACCCCCCACATTTCTGGTAGTCAACATGTGTTTATAATCTATATTAATGGAATTATATGTCCAATAAAGTGAGCCTTTGTTATTGGAAAGCAGTGTCACACTCGTCTACTCGTCTATATGTTCCATTAAAAACAAGTTGTTTGCTGGAATGATGCAACAGCAGTTGCGTTTTACCAAAAGCTGTCAGCTTTTACATTAGTGCCCCCATCTGATAGAAAGGTGAACTGCGTGGTTGTTGGGACTGCGTTTCCTTTGAATGACTTGTCTGCCTGTCAGTGCGGTTTTAGGACCTCTCAAAGGGTTTTTAAGGTCAGTTGTTGTTCTATGTTGGATTAAAGTTTCTCCCATTGTTGTCTTTTTAAATATACTTGTGAAAGGCCGGACAGTAGAAAACGTTGACTGTTCTTTTCTTCGACACACGGCAGATTTTAGTTTGTCACCTTTCACTTGACCCTTTAACTTTATTACTCTTTGTCTGTTGCTATGACAACCACGTATGGCTGGTGAGATGGCAGCATTGGTTCTGTGTGGTTCTGTGTGTGTGTGTGTGTGGTGCAATTGTGTGCACAGAGGTAGACAGGTAGTGAGACAGCAGCTGCTGAAACCCCTTATCACCACCAGGAGAGGCTAAACAGTGTTGAACAAATTAACTATTGTGTGTGTGTCTGTGTGTGTTATAATAATAAAGCCAAAAATACAATCCCAGTGTGCAAGAAAGATAAAGGCTTTGAAGCATATGTCTTGTACCAAGATGTGTATTAAACAGTATTTTGCCAAGGTATGAGTAAGCAGTCGGGTAAAAAAGAGACCTAAAGCTTAATTGGACATTTAATTTCTTTTTTCACGTATATACTAACAAACTTTGACTACTTTTTGTAAGAGGTGTTTGTTTAAACTTCATTTTTTTCTTTCACAGAGATCTTAAGGCTGGAAACATTCTCCTTGGAGACGATGGCTCAGTGCAAATTGCAGGTATTTAAATACAAGACACCTTTCAGCATCTGTCACCCAGAGAAGTAGATGTTTAGCCTCACCTACGCTGCAGCTTTATTTACACTTGACACTAACTTTGTTTTAATATCTTATACTCCTGCACTCCACAGAGTGAGAAAACGTTTTTGACAGTACTATTATTACAGTTACTGCTTTGTTTGCTTTTTCAATGTCCTTTTTCATTCATTCATTTCTTTCTCTTCCTTCAGACTTCGGTGTCAGTGCCTTTCTAGCCACAGGTGGTGACATCACCCGAAATAAAGTGCGCAAGACATTTGTGGGAACTCCATGCTGGATGGCCCCGGAGGTCATGGAACAGGTCAGTGCTCTTTAGCACACAGTAAAGAAGAAAGAAATAGTTTTATACTGATTTATTATCAGGAATCCAGTACCATATTGGCAGCAAAGCTCACAAAGCAAAACTGCTTTTTCTGGTGAATATCTTTGCATTATGTGTGTGGTGGAGTCAGCCTCAAAGCAGTGAGACTTCACCAGCCTAAAAAGATTTTAAATTAGTATTTTGTGCACATAGCCTTTTAAAACTTTATTTATTTGTGTTGAGATATGCTGTCTATAAGGGATAAAAAGCCCAGGCTGTTTTTCATTGTCTCAAGGTCAGTGTGGCTTGACACATTTAGAATTGACAGATAATTCTGATGTATAAGTGACAGAAATAAAACACATCTAAAATTCCTCCTCTAGAAACCATACACTGTAGTAAAACTCTGGAACGTACTGTATGTGATGTTGTTAAAGCACAGAGGACGAACTGACAGAAGAATCATGTCTTAGAAATCATTCAAATGTAAGACCATTCACATTGTAAGATTTCTTGTGTGTGAATTTTTGTAGTAGTAGTTTTTTTTTTTTTTACCATGAGCACAGGTCATGTTTTAAAGATGTGAAGTTTATGTGACTTTTTATGCCAGTACAAGATAAATAAAGAAGTAATGTGTCTAAGGTCAGTGTGATTTTGTTTCTGCAGGTGAGGGGTTATGATTTTAAAGCAGATATATGGAGTTTTGGGATCACAGCCATTGAACTTGCCACAGGGGCTGCACCTTATCACAAATACCCACCAATGAAGGTGAGAACACTGTTGAACAATCTAACTTGTAGTCAATGACATAGAACAAACACAAAGTCAGTTCTTCTGACCTGTTGTAAATGCAGCTTGTGAAGTCTGTGCCTTCGTGACATTTGAGTAAAAGTGTTGCTGCTGTTTTCAGGTCTTGATGCTGACACTGCAGAATGATCCTCCAGCCCTGGAGACGGGCATCACGGACAAGGAGACGGTAAAGAAATATGGCAAATCCTTCAGAAAGATGATTTCCCTGTGTCTACAGAAGGACCCAGAGAAAAGGTGCTGATTATAATACCTTTACATAAAGTCTTAAATCATACATAATGCTATACAGCTTCAGTGGCTTCCAGTAGAGGACTCTTATTAATACCCATGTTTTCTGTTATCTGCTTTATGCTGATTATGTTCTAATTATAAAAAAAGCATGTGATGTGTGCAGTTGAAGTCTGTGTTAATGGAACTAATCTACTTTAGTTAATAATTGCTTTTATTGTCGTGACCACAATCCTTTAGTTCCACCATGCTTCACCACTTCAGTTAGACGCATGTGTCAACAAGTTTTTCCTCATTAACAGAACTAATTCATTGTCATGCTGTTGTTTTTCAGGCCAACATCCTCAGAGCTGTTGAAGCATAAATTCTTTCAGAAAGCAAAGGTAGGTACTTGAACTCCCTCTGGGCCTGACACTAAATCAGTTACATAATGAGTCAGCATCATCCCTGTTTCATGCACAGCTTGGTCTAGTTGATGAGTAAAAGGTCTGAGCCTGCAGAGGTGATTGCAGAGTTTCTAAATGACCTGAGTTTAGCCAGAGGTGTTTGTGAGTTAAGCTACTTCGCACTCAGCTTATCAGTGACCTAAGCTGATCTCATTGCAGCATTCCTTTCATTGCTGGTCATCCAGAGTTGCTTCTAACAAAGGCTGGGATACAGAGTCTAAGTCCAGCCTCTGACTGCCCAGTTCCCTTGCAGCTGCAACAACTAGAGTGCTGGTTCAGCATGTCATGTTGCCCAATATAACCAGCTTGGTTTTCTGAACATGACTCTGGTCAGCAACAACAACTGCAGTACTCTGCATGTGCAGCAGAGGACAGGCTTTGCTCTTACCTTAAAGTAGATAAACCTCTAAATTAATGAACTTTCGGCCTGTAAAAATGCAGAGGAGGTTTAAATGACCATCAAGCACGGATATGATGATCTGCTATACAATTGAATTATAAGCTAATCTATTCAGAACAAAAGCTTAATTGTCAATTATCCATTTGCAATATTAGCTAAATAATAAAAAATGTAAATAATTAATATAGCACTTTACTAAACTAGGCATGTGCAGTGAAATAATAAAAACTTACTAAACATAATAAAACAAAAAAGTAAATCATGCAAGTGGAGCATCAGTAAATTGGCTTTGAGAATAATTGCTTTTGAGATTAAAGCAATCAGCGTAGTTTACAGACCTGACCTGCCATAACACAAGTCAGCGCAGCAAAAGCTCGGTGAACACAAATACTGCACTTTGAGCAGTGCGCATCCAGGATGACCTGTGTTTGATGTGCAGGAGCTTAAACGGCATCAAAAGAAAAAGGTTTTGAATTTAATTCTGAATTTAACTTTTGTCTTAGATAGTACAGCATGGGTTACATTTTAGAATTATGTATAATGTCATAACAAGGTAAGGGAATGAACAGATGCAGAGGGTTTGGATTGACAGACATTTGTTTATTTTCTCTTATGACAGAACCATGAATATTTACACGAGAAGTTACTTCAGAGGGCTCCCACAATAACAGAGAGGTCAAAAAAGGTAAAACAGTGGTTTATATGTCATCAGATTGTTTGTTTAATGAATATATTTAAGGTTTTAGCTCACTGCCAACAAGATGAGTCAGTTTTTATGTGATGTCAGGTACGTCGAGTGCCAGGTTCCAGTGGCCGGCTGCATAAAACAGAGGACGGCGAATGGGAATGGAGTGATGATGAGCTGGATGAAGAAAGTGAAGAGGGCAAAGCTGCTGTTGCTGCCTTAAGGGTGAGATGAGCTAACATCATTTTACACCCACATGCACATATTAACGCTGTTGTTATACTCCACGTCTTGTCTTTTAATCGCTGTACTCTTTTTAAATTGTCATTTTCTGTGCAGTCGCACATTCACTGTCCACTGTCTCTCCACTGAGTCTCATGTGTGTGTATGTTCTGTCTGACGGCCAAGGAGCAGCAGGTGAAGCCTGTTGGCGCCCCCAGGCGACAAGTCCGCTTCTCCTACCCACTCGAGCTGCCTGCGTCCAGGGTTGTTCACTTGCCACCACAATACAGATGGCATTCCTATAACAAGGAAGGGCTCTCTCTGCAGATGTTAGCTATAAGATATGAAAGACATTGGAGTTTATCTTTACATTTATGATTAACCACATTATTGTCTCATCTACCTTTGTACCTGCTTTACATGTATTCAGAAGAGATCCTGTAATTTCATAGAGTAAGTTATGCAATGGGTTTGTTGAAGAGTTCACTGCATCATTTCTGAGCAGAAATCTGCATGTTGTAGATCACATGTACGTGGACTTTGAGATATTTTGTCATGTGGTGAATATTTGTTTTTTAGGAAATATTGCAGAGATTATAAGATAGTTTTTCCAGGCTAGAATAATATAAAATGGCACATAAAGAATGTCACACAATATATATCATAATTTAATATAAATTTCAACTTTTATTTAGTCTAAATATCTTGATTAGCATAAACATTGATATTAGAGGAAGGATTATTTAATCAAAGGAATGAGAGTTACCTTTCCTGGAAGCCATCTGTATTTTTATTTTTTATTTACTATACTGACCAACCCAAGTTTAATCAACATAAGCCAATTTACTTATACTTCAATTAAGTGATCTTCAATTAAGTGAAGTTCTAACGACCATCAAGAAACTTAAATTCAAAATGTTTTAAAAATGTTTTTTTTCCCCGCTGGCTGCTTGTTGAAGTCCTACATCTGCTCTGCTGGATGTTAACTTTGCAAAGCTTCCATGAACTGAAGCTTGAATACACAACCTTTTGTCTGAATCATGCACCAGATTCCTGAGCTGATGTGATTTCTGATATCAGATCAACCCAGATGCCACACGCTGTCCTGTCCTGTCACGTCTGTTTGTCTTCACTTGTGCCTGTACAGCTTCTGTCTTGCAGCTTTGCAGGCACTTGAAGATTCAACTTTTTTTGTTGTGACTGTTTAACAGTGTGATGCTCTTCTGCCTTACTCTGCTTCTTAGCTTTTAAAATCCTAAACTTTAAGGAAAAATAAAACTCCAGACTAAATGCTTTCACTCGTTTACCACTCAATTACCAGAACACAGGGGCACTGTACAGTAGGTGTTTTGACTTTAATATCTAAAAACTTGGGATTAGCTATATTGGTGGGTGATATGGTGCATAGCCAAACCTCTACTGTTGTCACTAGTTAGTGATGTGTAGTTCAAGTTGTACTCACACTTGATATCTATGTTCCCACTACAGTGATACCAATGTGTTCACCTTAAACGAGATTATGATAAACAAGGTGGGCAGATAACTGAGGAAAGTAAACAAGTGAGCTGTTTAAAATTGTTTACCTCTCGCTTAACTCTGTCGTGCTTTGGATATTCTTTGCATCCATGCGTGCTGTCTTTGCTCCGCTCGAAGCATCACAGTGAAATCCTTCTGAGTGTTATCTTCTTTGGTCTGTTTTCACAGTCACCAAGAGTGAAGGAGGGATCGCAGAATTCAGAGGTGAGTTTCTTCTTTACTCTGAATGTGATGTCGTTTCTGTGCACAAGCATTTGCCCTAAGCAGCGAATCATTTTTTATCAAACCCTTTCAGAAAGTAATTGCAATCTAAAATAGCTCCGATTTAATAATTCATGAAATGGATAAAATTGATTTAGACACGATGAGCCCTAAGGACTGCAATGTTTGTATTATCTGTGAAGCCAGAAGGTAGTAAATAAAGCAGAATTCAGATTTTGATATACATATCCTTTGGAGATATGTATTTTAGATTGTAAGTATAGAAGTTTATTATAGGACACAATTTTAATAAAATAAAAAGGCAGAATTGTGATATATAAGCGTGAGTAAGACTGGATGAAATGTTTCCTTCAGGTTTTCCAGACTCCTGAGCCCTTAAGTAGTCACCTCCAGCCGCCGGCCGCAGGTCAAGCAGAACTACCTCACACTGCAGGCCAGGCTCCACTGCAGCCCACACCAGTCAACACTCAATCCTCGGCTCAAACTGCATCTCCTACACCAGGTGTACCTACTGCTGCTGCTGTTCCCGCGCAGGTCAGTCTGAGCTTGCTTACAATATGTTGCACATATGTTTTAATATTAATGCTACGTTTGTCTGTTTTTAAACACAACAGTTGTGTTTGTGTGTTTTGACAGGTCCCAGCAGCCTCAGAGGATGTTAAGGCTCCCATTAGCTTGGTATTAAGGTTAAGGTGCGTTTATACATTATCAGATAAAAATCTGTTAACCAAGAGGTCATTTGTGAGTCTAGATTTCACAACGTTGTTTGTTTTTTAGTATAATACAGGTTCAGTTAAAAGTCAACCAATCAGCTTTTCTAATCTGCTTTCTCTTTTTCTTTTTTTTTCTCTTCAGGAATTCGAAGAAGGAGCTAAATGACATCCGCTTTGAATTTATGCCTGGTAGAGGTAAGCAGATTTAGTTTTTCAAGCCAGTTTTCAAATTAAATCCCAACCTCTGTGCTGGCGTCACCAGGCTTAACAGATGTGCTGAGGTGAAGACTTGTTGTATGAGGATGCTACATTTTAGATAATCAGTAGGAGAATATGATTTACTATCGTTTTTTTTTTTTTTTTTTGCTTTTTTAAGATTTATTTTAGTGCGTCAGCCTTAAAACAGTCCTTGTTGAACTTTCTCCAAATAGTAAAAGACTGAACTTCAGGAACCAGAGTGTTGTGAAAATTATTAAACCACTGTGGCTAAAATCTTTAATGTTTTAATACACTGTTGGTCCATCTGTCACTCTCATGCTATTTCAGACACAGCAGATGGTGTGTCCCAGGAGCTGGTATCAGCAGGTCTAGTGGACGGGAGGGACTTAGTAATAGGTGAGTGATTAAAATAATCAATTATTAATTATTAATTACTGTCTGCAAACATTTTTCTCTCCAGAACATGCACCTGACAGTTAAAAATTGTCTTTTAATGGATGTTTAAGTCCCAAACACCCATTTTCTCACATGGGCCTCATGCAGGACCTGCTTGCATAAACAAATTTGCTCTTAGGGATCACACGTGTGACTGATGTAAGAAAACTTTTAGTTTAAATTTCAGTTTTGGATCCCTTGACTGACCCGATGCTGCTACAATTGTTCATGTTTTTTTTATTTATTGTGGTGTATCTTCCCTTTACTCTCTGTCTTTTTACTCTCTGTTTGATTTTAGCGAGGAAAAAAAAGACCACACACGCAATATGTTTCATGCTACACATTTTCAGTTTTTCAGGATTTTAGTTTTCAGTAAACTGAAACATTGTATTTATTTTCAGTTGCTGCAAATCTGCAGAAAATTGTTGATGAACCTCAAGCCAATAAAAATGTAACTTTCAAACTGGTGAGTAAAATGATGTCAGCTCTACACTTTCCTATGTAGGAACTCTAGAAGATACTTTAGGCATTTCTGCAAGTGTTATTGAGTTGTTTTAATTATATTATGTTTCATTAATCTAACAAAACAGTTACTGACTTTATTTAAAAAAATGTTAATTAAAGTGTTAAGTAAAAATAAAGTATGGTATTTGTTCACTATCTGTTATTGTTTTCATAGGCTTCTGGAATTGAGGGAACTGAAATACCAGATGACGTCAAGCTGATGGGCTTTGCTCAGCTCAGCATTAGTTAAACTGTTCTACCTGGGATCGTGACTTGCCTAAAAAATGTGAAAAAGTCAAAAAAATATATAGTTTAATGCATTTTTTTTCATTCTGTGGCTGTAAAGAAACCACTACTGCCAAAGAAAACAGTATCGTTTTGTTGCCCATAGGATCATACAATGCCGCTCCGTTTAATTAGGTGGTCTGAACTATGAACGTATAGCATAAGAATCACTCAAAAAAGTTTACAGTGTATATGTAGAAGGATGCAAGTATCTAGAGTTTTTAATTCCCATTCTGGTTTCCCTCAGTCTGTTATTTTTCTCTTTAATATATGATGCATTTGCACAATCTGAACTAATGCCCTTGAATCCTGGTAAATTAAAAATGCCTTATATTCATCAGAACTACTGAATGCACGTTTTGGGGAAGTCCCCAGTTATCATATGGAACATTTTGTTGTCTGAAGTGTACAGTACACATGTGTTTGCAGTTGCTGATGTCAAAACGTTTTAGCTTGAAAAGAGGGAAGGTGCAACTTATTTTGGAAATTTTAATTAAGATTTTGTACATCAGCTGAAGTGTAGTCGTCAAGTGCTGATTAGTACAAATGTTTATATTTATTCCCAAACATTATGATCTTCAAAGTATAAGGCTGGTTTTATTGTCAACAAATGACTTATCACTTTCCAACTTTCTTTACTATAACTCAGCCAGACATCTGTTTTTTTTTTTTTTAATCAAGAAAAATGGCTTATAAATGCATTTTAACAAAATTAATTAATAAAACCACAAAGTATTTTTTTTAATCACGTTTTTGAAACAGAGGTAAATGTGCAGTTATTGAATACTACTTTCATCTGCGGATAAATACATGTTTAGTGTTCTGGTTATTTTTTACAGCGGCTCCATAAACTACAGCGCCCATGTTCATCATATAGTGATTGGATAGATTTTCAGTGGAGGTTTATTGCACAGAGATAAGCCGGTATTTATCAGGCTCTGATTATACAGGCAATACTTGTTACCACTAGATAGCAAATTGTCGGGTTTGTGTTTTGTGATTTGTTGACAATAGGAAACTTAAAGAATATGATTCTGAGTAAATTGACCCAGAAATAAAAGCGATATGTTTAGAAGTAAGGAGTACAAGAAAATACTCACTTCTGTTTCATATAACTCTTACATGAGCTGATTTGTCTTTTGCGGTCCGTGTAGTTCTTGATTGATGGTGTGAAAATCATATTTGCCTTAGAAACAGAAAAAATTGCAACCTTATGGACACGGATATGTTTAAATGATCATAAAGTGCAGAGTTTTAAAGCAGCTGTAACAACACATGTTGTATGAGCAGATGTGTCTGTGTGTTGGTATTAGTTTTTGTCTGTTTTGAAAGAGTTTCTCAAATTCTTAAAAAAGTGCATATTTGTTTATGTGGATGAAAATAAGTACTTGATTTAACTTCTAGCTTGTAAATAGTGATATTTGGCTTTGATTTGTTTTTTATACTGGGTGTTTCACTCTTGGCCTTTTTTCTGTCCTATAAGACACGATTGTGGGTAGCACTGTGTGAAGGAAGATGACACCGTACATTTGACTTTGAATTCCCTCATTTTGCAGGACATACTGCCACTTACTGTATGTCATGTATGATGTTTTATTTATTACCTTACTTATGAAAAGTTTTCAGCTTTTCATTTTTTGCCTTTGGAAAGTTTGAATTCATTTTACTGTGTAGTCACAGCTGTCCTGATACACTGCGTTAATGCCTGTCCACCTTAAATTTCTTGCCAGGTAACGGTCAAATTGTCCTCACCTCAACAAGAGGACACAGTTTACAGTAGCTATTTAAACCCATAAACCATATGCATTTTTAAACAGCTGAAATGAAAAGTTAACATCCTGCAGTACTGGAAAGCTCAACTAAGATTGTGAAGATTTTCAGAAAAACATCACAGATGTTACTTTTCAGCCATCATCTCTGGATGTTTTTTGTTTCATATTAATGTGCATTAATGACATGTTTGAGGATGAAAGTGCGTTTAGCAATTATCGGCACAGACGGCAGTTGAGGTGAATTTAACACACTTTGAGTTTTAACACACTTTAACGCTCTAATATGTAGATCTGAAACGCCAGCAAGCTTTTACTGTTTTCATTTGATGATGTGATAAACCTCCAGATGCCATATTGAATGAAATTTAATGAATTTATTGCTTGCAGATAAAATATTGAGGAATTCTTTGTATTTTGACTTTAAAT
>OMLM01010557.1:2040-13748 GCA_900302695.1 Helostoma temminkii
TTAAAGCCTGGCAGAAGTAGAGCTGTATCCAATTTCCTCCCGGGGATAACCACTTCACCCCCTTACTGCAGAACAATTCAAGTAACAGACATCTGCAGAAGACTAAATTATTACTACTTAAGTGAAATGGCAGTGACAGGAAGAACCACAGACATTTGGAAACAGCAAATGACAAGAGGTTTGTCATTTACATGCTTGTAAAACAGACATGGTTGGTCTTAAGTTTTCACAGTAATAGCTTGTTCTCTGGTCTCAAGAGTGTTACAGATAATATGTTGTGTAACTGCACTACTTGTGATTTATTCATTGATTTGATTATTTGCAGCAAATGCTGAATGAAACAGGGAAGAAAATAAAGAATTCTGCTTTTTATGTCACTGTGAGTAATATACTAATAGTTTCATAGACTTTATATACCGCTTATAGTAAGGGTTGCCTAAAATGAAATTTTGAGACCGCAAAATTTGACAGAGGTGAGTAGAGCAATGGTGGGATTTGTAGTTCGGCTGAGGACAGGTGAGTACTGGGTTGAATCCCTTGTGGAATAGAGGTGATTAAGCTAAAACAGACTAAGTGAATTTGCAAACACACACAGGGATCCAAGGCAGAACAAGACAGGGCTGAGCACAGAGAGTCCCAGAGTTAACATCCAGTAATATCCACAAAGCATCAAACAAGTCCGAAATCCAGAATCAATCAAGGAGTAGGCAAGGTTCAGGTTCAGGGCTGGTCCGAGGGTCAGGTTTTCAGGTTTTCAACAAGGCTGGGGAGTGGCTTCAAGGATGGCACAATCTGGCACAGAGGAGACTGATCCTGCTTAAGTAGAAGAGTGAACAGAGCCAGGTTATGTAATCAGGGAGCGTGAGAGTGAGAGGCACAGACAGAGAGGCAGCAATCAGGCCAAATATGGTCATGGCAGGAAGCTGAGCTGAAGACCATGATAGTGTCACATCTGACTCGTGATACCAATAAATGTCAGAGACACCAAATTCACATTTTCTAAGCATAATATATCACTGATAAACTCATTTACAGCAATGTCCAGCTTGGTAATATCAGGGGAATGTGTGGGGTCATGCTTTTCAAATAACAAGGCAATAGCAGGGTAATATTGCAGTAATAAGAAGGTAGTGGGGGAGTATATTTCAGTAATACCAAGATAATGGTAATAATAAAGTACAATAATAATAATAATAGTTATATGTGCTATATTATGAGGCTACAGTATTACAGTAGTTTGCAGCATACAGTAGTGTGTGTCATGCAATAAATCTTGTAAAAGAAGAAACATGTGCAAATGAATTACAGCCAGTCAGTGACTTGCTGTGACTGATACATGCACACAAACCAGCAAACATTTGAGAGCTGGTTTAGACACCTTATTATAAGATACCCAACTCCCCGATCAAATATGCATAACCATACACTGTAAAGTACAGATTCAATAATAAATAAAAGAAGTCATTCAAATATTTGCAAATCCAGTCAGGAGATGTTTAGTGTATACATATCAAACACATGGCAAACGTTGTTGTGTATGCTTGACATACACATAAACTCCCTGATGATTATACAAAATGACCTGAAAGATTAACAACCCAGATTTACACAGCTATGAACAATCTTCTGTGTGGAAACAACAACAATAAAACAACAACTTAAGATGCTAAATCCAAGCAAGCAAGGTACAAACAATATTCAGAAATCACAAACGCAGTTATATGGAAAATTCAGTTATAGGAAAACGACAGAGATAGAAGGCTGTTTGCATCTTACTTTTGGAAGTGGAAGGTCATTCTACTTTCATGGTAGCGAAATGGACAATAACTATGTGGTAGAGTCAATGGATATGTATTACAAACCAAGTTCTCTATTGGGAGCGAAGAAATGCACCTGCATTTGGTGGGTTAGGGGTAATATCAATCCCTGGTTGTTAGGTTTAAGAGAGAGGGGTCTGCATGTGTCATCTATATTTCCTGTTCTTTACTGCATGGGTCAAATTTCTCACACATATAGGTATTAGCACTTCACTGTAATATGTAGAGCTGTCTACCATGTTTGTGTCTCTGTGCTGTGTCAGTTAATATACACAGCAAGTAAATACTGAGTATATATGGATAGCGTTAAATGACTTGCATTGGCGGCCCACTTAAAGATATATTATATCTATCTTTATTTGTATCACTGCTTAAAATTTTCGTATTACAGTATTAACAAGTCCAACATTTGCTAAAAGTTAAGATGATGATGAAAGTGATAAACACCCCCTAACCTTTAAACCTTTAGTTTACTAACCTTGTCATCAAGAGAAGTATTTCCTTATACAACATACAAGCATAGGCCTACTGGGCCTTGAACATGTTTCAACAAGAGCCTGTATGTTGTGCAAAAGTGAGACTGTTGGTGGAAAAATGAAATAAATAAAACAAAACAGTCTACAGACTATTGAAGTACTACCTGTCTGGGGACTGTGAGATGTGTAGATTGCATAGGTTTTGTGAACACACTGAAAATAGTCACACATGAAGAGGTAAGAGATTTTTATTTTACAATACTGTGAAAAAGTGTTTGATAGCCTTTTCTCCTTAATAAATGAAGTTGTGCATTTTGTATGTACTTGGGTTATCTCTGTGTAATAAAATTAGCTTGAAGATCTGAATCATTTAAATCAATCTGTAAACATTATAAATCTGGAAGGTGAGAAATATTTTGCTGCACTGTAGTAACAACAATAAACACAAAATAGAGAAAAAGGTTTTAACTACTATTTGAAAAAACAAGTGCAAATAAAGGAAAAATCAGGACCACACAAGTCGCTCCAATACCAGTGGAATTAAGGGGTTAGTCTCATTCCACAGTGTATACATCTGCAACACCTTTAATCAAATGAAGAGTCACAGAATATGTTTTGGGTAAATATGTTGGACATACTACAAACTACATCTTTATTTAATTATTTGATCAATTGCACAAATAATTTCATATTTCACTTTTGAGAATGTTCACTTGCTTTTCTCACAGCAATGTCTAATCTATCCAGTCAAGGCCATCTTCACATAAGACAATTGGCCAGTGCTGTTCACATTTCTGTGTGAAACTTCAGTGTGGGATCTTTTATCTTTTTCTTGTAGTCTTCATCAAATTGTTCATTCTGGGCCACAGTGAAATGGGTTTTCCAGTCACCAACCTTCCCTGCAGAACCACAGAAAAAAGTGTTTAGCAAAGTATTTTGCTTTTCTTTTAACATATTATTGGTAACTTTACCTTTTCTCATGAAGGGAGAAACTTTGAAATCCATTACTGGGATTGTAGAATAGTTCGCCATATTGTTGTTTTTCATTTTGTCAAACTGCACATCACCTATAATCTGTTTCTTCACTTCTGGTGAAGGAGACAAACCAAGAAAACAGCAGAGTTTGTCTATTTCGCGTCCAGTATCCTGCAAACACGACAGTTGAATATAATCAGGACATATTTTACCAGCTAGAGGGACTTTTAGAAAAATAGCTTGAATAGGACAACCACCTTAACCAGATCTTCAAAGAACATGTAATGGAGGTTTGAATATGTCTGTTTCTTCTTCCACCATCCATTCACATGGTCATACCAGGATCCAAACACCACTGAAACCACAGATTAATACATGATAATGTTCTGTAATTTGGTCATTTCTGTTCCAATAAATACAACTTGATTACTGTTATTTCATACATACTCTTTCCTTCCATGAATCTCTGAAAGAAGTTGTTCCAGTCTCCAGGTTCTGGCTCAAGCCCATTCATGCGATCAAAGTGGAAAAAAGATACCATGTTGTCTTTGGCATTGCGAGCCACATAGACTATCTACACAAGAGGAAAAAAAACATATATTTTCACGGGGTCGACATTACAGACACAGACTCATGTGTAGATCATTGTAACTGGAGAACCTGCCTCAGATTCCTCTTCTTTTCTTCATGATCATGCATCATACCTGTATTAGACTGTATGTATGCTTTGTGCACTTAAGTTTAATATTTCAGTCTGAGAAGTTTCTTATCTCATTAAAAGTCTAATCCCTAATGCTTCCAAAGAATTGCTGACATTTGAACCCAAAAGCCAAACAAATGCATCAGTGCCTTCAGTGCATGTTCTCTAACCCTTAAATTTGATTTACATGCATTGTCAAGGGAATAACAGTGTTCACTGGTTCAGGAGCTGATGCAGCACATGTATATTATCATTAAAATGTCTATCAAACCGAGCAAAATGTAACCACATAAACAGATACAGTAAATTACATAAGAATAAAATCAGCATAATAGGAAAGTACAGTTGCCTGCTGCTGCCTGTACAGAGCTAGCTGTCACATTCAGAGGAACATCAGTTCCACTGCCTTTCACTCCCCTCCCTCTCTGCTTTGCAAGAGCAAGAGCACTCTTTGTGCAGAAAATGTTCAGAGAAAATATACAATAATAAACCTTTAATAAATAATAGCATGGCCAACCTATTTTAATTTAATTCAAGATATTTATATAACATCAAATTACCACAGAGTCATCTCATTAAGGTCAGAAGATTACAATGTTATTTAGATAGAAAACCAACAAATCCCCCATGACCCAGCAGTGGGTAACAGTGGAGAGGAAAAACTCACTTTAACAGAAGAAACTTCCAGTCAGGCTAACGATTGTTTGGTTAGCCTGTGTAATGTGTAATGTAACAGTAATTGCTGCAATACATCAGCATCCACATCCACTCTTATTGTGATCAGACTCTAATCCAAAAATCATGCAGAGTACTGTACCCTACAGTTTTGCTCCCAAAAAGACTTTGGCACAAACTGGACAGGAAAATGAGTCTTAATCAGCCGAGGAGAGGTGGGGAGTCCTTCTGCCAGATCAGTTCCTGTATGAAGAGACAGTAACCAAAACATGATTAAATGAAGGATAAGTAATAAGAACAAAATAGCAGAATGCTACAGTTATCATGTCTGATGATGTCTGTTAGAAATATGACACCGGTGAAAGCTGTATGAAATTTTCAAATTTAAAAAAAGATTAAGATTACTGAAGTTTCAGCAAGTGATAGAAAATCACCACAGTAGGTCAAATAAGCATAGCTCTTTGTACATTTGTGACATATGTTCATGATATGTTGTGAGTGAGTTGTCAGTTCAGTCTCCAGTTGTCAGTCTTGTTATAATTATGACACTGGTGAAAACTATATGAATGCTTCAAATAAAATGATGAATTTTCAGCCAATATATTAGTAGCAGTGAATCAGTACTAAATATTAAACATAACTGCAGGTGAACACAAAGTAGCAACTGGACTTGTTTTTGGACGTTTCAAATGTTTTGGATAACTATGGCCTGGATGACAACCTTTACAGACACTTCAGGTGAAGTAAATATTCTATTTATACGTTTGTGATCTATGTTTTTAAAATGTATTGAGTGAGTATGTGATTATCAGTTCAACCTGAAATCATAGAAGGGACAAAGAGCTCCAAGAAAGGCACTCTTTGATAGATAGGAATGGATGTCTGACGCTCTGGAGAAGTCTGACCAAAATACAACAGGTCAAGGATACAGGAGACCCAAGTGGTTCCTAAAAAAATAAAGGAGAGATAAGCCCAGCTCCTCACCTCAATATGTACACAATATTGAGAACCATTATGGCCACCGTTCATGTTTGACTGACCTGCTTTGGGGTATGTTGCAATAAGTATATCATCTGGCCTGGCCTGAAAGTTTTGAACAGTCTCCCAATTGTCTGTGAAATAATGAGTCATTGAAACTCCGTGGAAATCAATCAGCTCTGGCCGAGAAGTTACCTGGATCATAAAAAACAAAAAGCATCTATAAAATATATTGCATGTTCACTGTGTCCCAAATAGGGCTGAGGTGATGCATTAACAAAATGATCATGTTTATCACGTAAATACGTAAATAGTTTGACATTGAGCTTAAATTAGTGTTGCTCCTACTCCCGACAAGCTGAAAAATGTGTCTTTATCTACAAAAGCCCAAACAGTATCATAAAAACTGTGATTCTTTAAACAAGGGCCTAATAAAATGGCGCTCTGAGCTTTATATGATAGATATGGCCTAATGCTACCACAGCACCGCAACTGCTAACTATGCACAATCATCTCACAATAAAATATCGTGAGGCTCTCCAAGCTCAAGCTAATGAGACAACAGCATGAGTATTAATTAAAGTAACTTTTGTCAGTATCAGTGCCCAAGAGTAGTTATTTTTATTTGCTGTATTACAGATAAGAACTCACTGGACTTTATAGGGCAGCTAAAGTTAGTAACACTTCAGCAAAACTGCTTTCTAGGGCATTTGCAAGTCATTAACAGCTTACAGGCCTAAAAAAATAAACAATGTTGATTCCCATTACCACTTTGTTGTGAGTCTGAGAAACCTCTTAGAGATAAATACAACTGCATTTCTGATTATAACTAGCACTATCCATGTTGGCATTAGAGCTAGCACATGTTTGTTCAGAGACAGTACAGAGTGGAGGTCATTTACAGTTCAGACATGGTTGGAGCCTCAGAAGACTGCACCTGCTCCACAATGGCATAATATTGTAAAGATAAATAGAAATTGAAATACAATCCTTTAAAAATGCAATGAAAATGATTAAGTCTAAAAGGAGGTAAAAAAAAAAATACAGTGGCACAAAAAAGCTTTTGACACCTTCCTAAATGTTAGTATTACACAATGATAGCCTGAGTAAATACACCCACACCCAGGCCTGAGACTGCCAGACCTTTTAAATCAAGGAGTCACTTTAATAGAAGCTGTCTGAAAAAAGTGAAGCATGCTAAAATATATCACTAACACATCATGCCATGGTTTAAAGAAATTCAAGAACAGATAAGAAAAAATAATTGACAAGTATCCGTCTGGAAAGAGATCCAAAGCCATCTCTAAGGCTCTGTGAGAGACTGGGCAAAAATGGAGAGCTCCAAAACAAAAGCCACCGCTGACCAAAAAGAACACAAAGGCTCGTCTCATATTTGTCAAAAAAAAGAAGACTTCTGGGCAAATATTCTGTGGACTAATGAGACAAAAGTAGAACATTTCAGAAAGTGTGTATCTCATTACATCTGACATAAAACCAACAAAGCATTTCATAAAAACAACATATGAACAGTCAAATGTGGTGGTAGTGTGATGGTCTGTGGCTGCTTTGACTGAAATTGGTGGAACCATGAATTCTGCGCTCTACCAGAAAATTCTGAAGGAGAAAGTCTGGCTATCAGTTCATGACCTCAAGCTCAAGTTCATTAACACACACACAATGTATAACAATCATTTCACCATAAATGAAAGTTCACAACAAGTTACTGTTACACTTCTCAATCCTGACTCTGCCAACAATTAAAACCATCAATAATTAATGAAGGTTCCGCTGTCGGCAGCTGCAGAAATGCACACAGAAGTTCTGACTGAGGAGATGTTCATTTTACTGACAAAATATGATAATATGTAGAATGAGGAGACTTTATTGTTGTTTCTCATTCAATACGCTTTAGATTTCATTTTAATCCTAGTAAGTAAGTAATCCTAGCTCTTTATGGACATTTCAGTTTATAATAGATGTGAACATGTGTATATTCTTCCTATGCCACTGGTTTCTGAACCATAGTGGTGCTGAAATGTTTAGAAAATTGTTGTTCAGATGTTGTCCTGTGATTTGGCTGAAAGCTCAGTAAATAATTAACAGCACTGATGATGCAGCTTTAAATGATGCGCATCTTCGATTGTTCACCACAGTCCACAACCTCAGTCTGCTTTAACTGTTGTAGCTTCATCCAGTCATATGATATGTTATATCTCACTTAAGTCCATTAATCACACAGCTTTACTACAAAACACACCTGTGAATACTTGTAACTGTGGTTTAATTAGTAGTTGTGGACATTTTAAAAGTATAAAATAATATGTTAATCTCGACTCAAACACAGAGATGTCCACCATGTTGTCTGATAAAGTCAATTTAAATACAGGATTAAGACAGCAAATGACACAGTGTGCACGGTGTGTTTTTAGGTGACAGCGTTGGATGATTTGAACTAAAAATCTATTAAAATGTTAAATGTTATTATATTTAATATGCTGTTCCCCCACACACACTGAACCCAGACAGCAGAGAACATTCACTGACAACTTTTAGTTACTTGGTGACTTTTTGTTTGTTTTGTTATGTTTTTTTTCAATTTAGTCCTGCTTATTTTCTTTATATTTTCTAACTATCCATGCACTAGCTGAACACACCTGACCCAGATAATCAGCAGTGGGTACAACAGGGATACTTGAAAAAAGAAGCAGGACCGTGTGCCTTGAGAACCAGGGTTGAGATCCAATGGGTTAATTTATAACAAAAATGTTAGGTGCAACTCTAGTTACAAATACCACAGCCCTACAAATAGCAGCAATTCCATCAGGCTTAAATAATTTTTTAAAAAGTTGTCAATTAATAGTGTTATGTCAAATGTGCAAAAAAGAAACAGAAAATGCATAGCTTCTGCATTCATTTTAAACTGTCTGTACCAGTCTGTACAGATTTGTTCTCATAGGTTCTGCATTAGAGTTATAACAAGACTTTTGCTATATTAAGTCATGCACAGAGTAGCTTTAAAGAAGTTCAAGAAATTACAGACATACCTTGTCAGGATCAACTGACATGATGATCTCAACTGATTTCTCACTATTATTTCTGACGGTCATTTCCCATTGTAGTTTTTTCACAGCTAGAGAAATATTTTCTGTCCTCTCCGTTCTTGTGATGTAACATTGCCCCTGTGGCTCTCTCCCAGATGTCATAAAAGTCCCGCCCTTCTCACAAACACACTCTTCCCTATTGCCACACTGCTTTTGCTCCTGCCTTGCACCTGATCATCCTCTGCCTTATCTCCTGCCACTTTTGTTTGAACCATGTCTCCTTATCCTTTTTGTTTGTTGACATTTTGATTACTTCATGTTTATAAGATTTTTGGTTAAATTAGCGCTCCACGGTGTTTAGATTTTTGGCCCTAATTTATTTATCATTAATGATTTTTTATAATCATCTTTTGGGATGTATTTTTGTTTGATAAATGGTTTTAGACTGTTTTGTTTTTGTCATAAAATTAAATAACAAAAAATATCTCAGTATGATACTGTACAGTTTAACATCACCACAGTTTCCAAACAACTGGAAATCTTTAACATCAAAGAGTAGACATTAACTTTGCTCTGACAACAGTAAAAACACAAATGTCATAAAATAGAACAAAACAGAAGCAAATCCACACCTGAAAAAATCAGGAGTGGATACTTGAAGGTTTCACTTGTTATATTACTGTTAAACAAAACATACAAGTTAATGATGTTTAGTATCATTACACCAATAAAATTCAGTAACAATCAAAACAAGCATTGATGGCGCTTACATTACATAATACCAAGTGCATTTGCTCTCTGCTATGATGCTAATGAAGTCTTTCATAAGTTTGTGAATGTTTAGGTTCTGTAAACTCTCACTGTGTACTGTACATGCAATATTGTTAAGTGGGTGAGTCTTTTCTTGGTCATTGTGCTGCTCACCCACATCTTCAGACAGCAAAGAGTGTTGAGTATTTTTATTGTTTTACTTCTGTTTTACTACAATTTAAATTATCCCTTTTACAGATTTTAAAAAAAAAAACCTTCATCAATGTGCTATGAAACGACATGATCTCCTTCAAAACAGTCAGGTGCTTGTTCCTATGTCAGGCTATGAAGCTGTAATGTCACAGAAGTGCATGAGTAAATAAATGGACACACTAAGTACAGACCTAAATTAATCTGAACAAACAACAAAGTCAGTTTCCAGACCAGAAATATGAAAAATGCTTAGCTTTTGTCTCTAACAAGCATTGTTTGTTGTTTATGTATCTGTATACTGTTAGGTTATGTGGGAATCGCAGATTTACTTGAAGTTAACTACGTGGACAGACACGTAACATGGCGTCTAGACCTTGCACATCAAAAAATCTTACTATGCCATACATGATGATCTAACCGGGACAGTGCTTGATTTAAGGGCCTCTTTACCATTTATGCTGTCATCTCTGCCTTTATTTATTTTTTATTTATTTATTTTTTATTTGTAATGAGTAACATCTTCATTTCCTCATTTTATGACTCCATTCTTTCCTCTCACACTGTGCAAAAACAAAAGTTTTCCTCTTTTTTCTCTCTGCTTCTAAGAATGGACGTTCACATTCACTCCTTTATAGCTAAGGGAGTATTTTATCCTTGTCTGCCCCCATGTGACTGACCTTGTTAAGCTCTCCAGACAGACACAAACTGGAAGTATGTAGCGTAATTGCCATCTAAACCTAATAACCTTTGAGCTATTCAGAGGTGGACTCGCTGGTGTTTTTCGGACAATTGTTCTGCTGCAAAACCCATGCAAGTTTGAGCTTGAGGTCACGAACTGATGACCGGACATTCCACTTTAGGATTTTCTGGTAGAGCACAGGATTCATGGTTACATCAATTATGGCACGTCATCCAGGTCCTGAAGCTGCCCCAGACCATCACACTACCACCACCATGTTTGACTGTGAATGTTAATATGAGAATGTTAGACGACCCTTGGTGTTCTATCAATGAATGTATGAAGTTAAAGTGAATTAACATTTATTAACTATTTATTAATGATCTGTTAACTATGAACGAATCAGCTAAAACCAATGTCTTCATAATACGTTAATGGTAAGCAATAGGAATTATGATACATCTTTCATTAATTCATGCATTAAATCATCATGAGTCATGCATTAGTTAAACATTACTTAACTACAGTATAAGATTTATTCCCTTTTTATAAAGTGTAATCAGAAATTTTAAAGTCTGAACACAGAGAATCATTTTTACACATACATAAATCCAGATTTTAATTGTAAGTTGCTCAACATACATCTGTGAACATTATGAGACATATACAGTTTCTTCCTACATATTCATAACATTGAGTATCAATTAGTGGATAGGTGATAGAATTGTATCTTCATAGAAATCAGCTTTTTTCTCTACACTGGATAGACTAATCGTTTAACCATTATAGGCTGGAGGAAAAATAACCCCTAGAAAATATTAGCTAACGCTGGCAATGAAGATTTTTTGGTTTATATTTTAACAATGGCCATTTGAATATGAACAGTTGCTCACCCTCTTGGACCAGAAGCGTTATTTGGAAAAGTTAACATTACAGAGTAGATTTATCCACCATTGAACACTCACTCAATCTGCAGTGGCCACACATGGATGTCCTTAGCTACATCACCAATTGAAGATGTGTCTTTAATTACATACCAGCTGCTACTGCCAGACAAAAAGACAAAGACAACTGTGGTTAAACAATAAGAGAAAGGAATGGAATACTAGATGTGTTAGTTAGCTGTATGTTTGCAGCCAGTTAATCAGGAAAAAATGTTAACTACTGTGCTTAGAAAGTTATTTCTCTGATATTAATGTCAGGTACGCAGCCATGACAAACTTTTAGACATATATCCACCTACAACAGACATAATATTTAACCTTAACTTTCCTGAAATGTGCACTAAAAAGAAGAGCAATTCTGGAAATTGCCTCCTTTTGTTTGTTTTCATTGGAATTAGCACCTGGTATAACAAAACATATCAACAGAATTGTTAATAAAATTATTATACATACATATCTA
>OMLM01010558.1:1807-20007 GCA_900302695.1 Helostoma temminkii
ACACATAGCAGCTTTAAAAAGTAACACCTTCTGAAAATCTTGTTCATTATTTTCTTTTTGTTTTACTTGTTTGTTTCATTTTGTGTTTTTGCTCCTAAGTCACTATCTAACTAGAAATGTGCTTCAAAGCGTATCTTGATGTTAAGAAATGCAGCCGAAGCCTCCGGTAACTTACAGCTCTTTCACACCTTAGTGCTTTGTTTGCTCTAGTCTAGTCCTTTGAGAACTTTGTGAACTTCTAGCATATTCCCCTTGTTTCACCTTCTTTTCACAGAGAGAAAAATCTAAGCGTACCAAAAAGCGTCACACGAAAATGTTCCACTTATTGGTCAAATGTGTCTGCTGTGGAAACAAACTGTGTGCCTTTAAAAAGATTTTAGGTAAGGCTTGTATTTCTAACCACTCAGAACTTGATTGGTGAGTTTTAAAGAATTCTCTTTTTTTTAATTCATAATGACAACTACCTGAAGCACTGGTGAAGTGAAGTGTGGTGGAGTGCAATAGTAGCAGAGCAGTGAGAGGAAGAGCTGGGTGCGTTTATGTAAAGTCTTACATAAGTTACATATTGTATCTATAATTGTCCTCTAATCAGTTCTTCAAATGTTCACAATAGGCGACTAAATTCTGCAGCATATCTACAATATTGTAAATGTACATCTGTAATACCTGCTAGCTTCTCAGTGGCACATGGTAATCAGCAGCACACTGTACACATAGGCACAGACACAGAAAAACACACATCCAGCTCTACATCCAGAGTTCCTTTCAGCTTCCAATCCCTGTATTCTCACTGTGCAGTCTCAATTTCCTTTTCATTTCACCTCCATCACAGCAGTTTTTGGCAATCTTAGTGAATACTGTTTGATTGAAGGTAATCACACAAAGAAATGCTGATGGTGTTCTTTCCCTTCCTGTCTGTACTATAAATTAAAATACACCAATTTAAAGTGATTACGATGATTGCTCTGAGTTAAAGTAGTTTCTGCTAAGCTTAGAGTAATTCTTTGTTAGAAGCATTAATCATTGATATATTAACATTTGATCATACCCAGTTTTATGAAGCTGGCTGCAATTTGAAATGGCTTTTTTCATTTTTACTGTGCCTCAGCTATATACATCTCTGGCATTCTTTACTATATTCTTGCAGCATGGCATTTTTCTATTACTTATTCATCTTGATGTTTGCCCTTCTGTGCCTTTACTATTCTCACAACTTGTCCAACTCCCATGCCTCCTTTTCATGTTCCCCTTTCCCTCGTTTTTTTCCTGTACTTAATTTTAAAGTGTTCAATAAAATGCAGTTCATCCAATGGTGGTGACTGATAGAAGAATAGCAAGTGGTCACACCAGGGCAGCGTACATGTATGTCCATAATCCATCTGCTTTAGTCAGGGAAGGGAAACATATGAGGATAGAGATGATTCTTATGAACAATCCCCATGTCCATAGAGGCCAGAATGACAATTCTGGCAGATGCACAAAGGCTTGCATACCCCCCATACACAATGCATGTGCAGGCTGCTGACAGCGTAGCAAGAAGCTAAATTAAATCCCAGCAGCATTGCTCAATCTGCCCACAGAAATGTCACATATCCATGACAATGCCCGCCTTACAAAGTGACCAAGAACCCAGCCTGTGTTATTCTGATTTATTGGCGACATTGGTGCATGCGTAGGAATATGTGTGTGTACACAATGAATGTGTGCGAGTATCTAAGGAGGAGAAAGAGAAGGTGGGCTAGAGAGTGCTCATCCATCAGCCGCAGGACAGGACTGTGGATGGTGATTATAGCGGGGGGGATCCGTTCTCCTGATTGATCTACCTCTCCTTCCTGGGTCACAGTTCAAGAATGAACATTTTACACTTTTTCCTGGCAAAAATCCACACACAGGGCCATAAATCTGTAGTGTACATGTGTATGTTTATTAGTATTTGTTTCTATGTGTGTTTGGATTTGTATGTCATACTCTCCTCATCCAGATTTCCAGTAATGCTAAATAATTCAGCAACACGGTTCTCTGCTCTGGAAATATTAGAGGAAATTTTGAATTGTTGAAATTGCAACACAGAGCAGTGAAATCATGGCACAAACAAAAGGGAGTGAGAGTCAACATGACATGGAGAAGAGAAGGAGGACGGAAAAAGAGGACAGGGGAATGACACACAAAATATAGACTCTTAAATCTTACATCTTATATTTTTTTTATCTTGGAGGAATATCCATTTAACCTTGAGTGTCACAAGTGCTTTTCTCAATCCCAATCCCAGCTGACAGTGAGGTTGGGCACACCCTGGAGAAGGTGAGAAGATGTCCAGTAAATCAAAGGACACACAAACACTCAAAAATAACCAATAGCTCATTGCATATTCATGTAAACATATATTTGAATATCTAATATACAAGCATGTGAATGGAGGTTATCGTGCAGCCTCATTTAAAAAACCTTGCAAAAGCAGGACGATGTATGCATGAAAAAATTCTCCATGAATATACTATAAATTAGCACACTGCTAACTGGTTGTTATGTTGTCTATTTTACACCATTATGAATGTGCACTGTATTGTCTTGGTGTTCTGTCCAAAAAAAAATACAAAATGTATGTTATTATATTATTATCCCCTTGAGGCTGATGCCCAAAGCAACATGCCCTAAGTGTTTTGGTGGTGTAACACCTGTCAAACGCCATGTTTTGGCTTTACATGAGCAGTGAGTACCTTCAAAGCATCATGAGGGATTTCTGGGCGATTTGGGTGAAACTGTGAAGCTGCTTGGCCCTTTGATCTTCCTCTGCTCTGTCCTCATCAGTCTTTTTGTTTATCCCCCCTCTAAATCAGTCTTGTTCGTTCATACCCTGCCTCTTGTCTCCCTCCATTCATGTAATTTTCTCTTTTTTATGTTGGCACCTTGGAGTGGGCAACTCTGGCAGTGGAAAATGCCAGATAGTGAGGCGGGCCCCTGGCCTTGTCTGGCATCATCATTTTTACTTTTGACACATTCAACCTCAGGCAATAACATTCACCCTGCGCCATTCTACTTCCCTTAATCTCTCTCTGTTTCCAAGCTTAGCAAAACCTCTGTGTCTCTGTCCGTCCCTGCACCTTCTTTATCTCACTGCCTCACCTGTTTTTTTCTACAGTTGCTGCCAGATGTTGACCCTCTCTATATGTTTTTTTTTCTGAATGTCTCACCCCCTGCAGCATTTCCTCCCTTTCTATCAATCCTTTTATCTCCCACCAATAACACTTATGTGCCCCACCACTTCCACCCTCAGACATTCTGATCAATAGCTCTCACATGGCAAACAAACAACAGGTCAACAGCAGCAGTCAAACATTTGTCAGGCTACAGTGCACAGTGGTGTTTTTCCTCACAGTCTAATGCAATGACTAATTGGATTTAGAAATTGATTTGAGATAGGTGGGGGAATTGTCAAGCAGCTTGGAGAGTAGGAGGAAAAAGCTGAGAGGGGCTAGAGATGAATGCCTAAATGGAGCAAAGCCCACGAGCCACTTCAGGCAGACAACTCAAGCTGTGCTGCCACACTTTCTCATATGGCAGTTTTTAATCTCTTCCTCCTCCCAGCATCCACCTGCAAATTCATCTATGGTCATGGCTACGGCTCCCACTCTCCCTGTGCTAGTGTATTCTTGTCCGGAGTGACAGAGCTTAAGGGTCCTTCAACCAAGTGCTTGATGCTCAGATTGGTTGAATCTTTACCTTCACATAGTTCAACACATTTTCATGTAAAGTCTGTGTGCAGAAAAGAAAAACTAACAACAAAAACAGCAAAGCTTCATTAATGGTACTACAAAGGTAGTTCAGGGGGCTTTACAATAGGACACACTGAAACAACATAAAGGCTTGGCAGATAAATCTAAATTAGAGGGAACACACAATAAAAAAAGTTAACTGGAAATGTGAGTTTCAAAAAGTCATTTAAAACAGCACTGAGTTTGAGGGGTTATCTTTGGGATGGAAGTGCTCTATCATCTCTGTGCATCTAGATCTTGGAACAAAGAGAATAGAAGCAGTGGAACTAGTAAGATTTATAACTTGGTAAATCAGTAAAATTTTGTAATAAGCTTAATAAACGTTCACCTAGTACATGGATGCCAAAGAGAGCAAAACGCTACAGTAGTTCAGGTAATAGGTGTAAAAGAAATGATATAATAAGGTTTCTTCCTTCAGCACTATTTTTATTTTGTAACACAACTATTTCCCTAACTTTTTATGTGCTTCAGTGTCAGATTAAAAAAACCTTTGAGGAAAGATTGTAACAAAGTGTGAGCTGTTATTGCCATTTGAAAAAATTGTTGCATGTATCCTCTCTTATAATGATGCCACACCACGCAAAAGGGACTAAATCAAAATAATGGCAATCATTACAGACTCATATAATCTTAATATCAGAGTCTACAATGTGTGTCTGTGGATGTGAAGCTCCCAAAAGGTAATTTGTAAGCAACCTTATTACGTTGAGGGGCTGAGCATGTGGATTTGGATTACAGTGTCATGTCAAGTAGACTGCGTTATCCAAGAGGATGTTCTCCCAACAATAGACACTGATTATAGCTAACACTTATCTCTGCAGTCCGGGGCCCTCTCTTTGTGTTGTGAGTATATGTGCTGGAGTGTGCAGCACAAATTGAGAAAAATAAAGCATGTGTCTGTCAGTTTATAAAACCTGTGCTTGTACCAGGTTAGATGTGTGTCCCAGACAAGTAACAAATCCCATGTAGGTTGACAGTTTGGTTTCCTGCAGGTTTGAAATGCTACTGACAGAACAAGGACATGATATGTGACCTTTCACTATTGCTGAGAGTCAGGACAGGAACCAGGTATGGTGTCATTTGGCAGTTACCATGGTGATTATTTGCCCGACACAGCTATCTATGGATGCCCAGGTTCGGACCACCTGCTGGGGGGCAAGTGGCTTGGCAAGGGATGGCTTTGTATCAGACCTGGCACTGATGCAGTTGAGTGGACATCCCATGCTGAGTGCTGCCAAAGAGGCTTAAGCTGCTTTTGTGTGGCTGTGTGTGTGTGGTTAAAGCAGAGAACACCGTTTGTGCACATTTTGTCCTTCCATGATAATGTGCTATTTAAAAAAAATAGATCAAATGTTCAATTTCACGTTCTAACAACACAATTTCTAATTTCTTAGTGTCAACATTGTAATATCAAAATAACATGTTTACAGATACCATAGGTCTATTAGACCTTTCTTTTAAATAACTGTCAATGATGATGTGGAATTGTTTGTTTTTTCAGCTCTACCTCCACTGACGCAGTCTATGTGTGCACATCTTATCTTGTTTTCTCCACCATCTCTGTTCTCAGAAACCAAGTGCTGTCTGCATGTCTATCTGTGTAGGGTGAATGACTCTGTGATCTCCTGGAGTCCATCTTCCTGGTGGTACTCTGGGCTCATCTATCATTGCCTGCTGACTCAAGCCAAACCCAAACACTGTCTTAGTTTTCAGCAAGTTTCATCTATTCATCTCTACCTTACCATTTAGAATTCACAGTCACGCAGCAACACATTGCAAAGAAATCCTCTCAGTAACATACACACACACAGAGACACACTCAGACACACACATTTTCTGTATCCACCCATGCCTTGAGTGCACGCTTGAGTACAATACTATGTGAGCCAGATCACACACAAACAAACGATCCATCTTTATCACTTTTACAAGCAAGAATCTTGTTCTGCAATGCCCACATTCATATGTATTAAAACAAGAAACCATACATTCACAGAGTGACAGAGATAAATAAAGGGATGGAATCAAATAAATAAGTCCAAATGAACAACATGCTCAGATTGCTGATATGTCCAACACCTTGTCCCTTATCTCTCACCTGGCCTGTAAAGAAACACGTGGGCCGATTTGCAATTCTGATGGGTGGTGCATAGAAAGAGCAAATGAGAAAAAGAAGAAATGGAGATAGTGGGGCCCCGGTTGAAGGTGCAGTAGATTGTCTTCACTCACTTTCCTTATCAGTTGCCATATTAAAGTTGCAGTTCTCTTCCTGTTTCCCTCCTCTCCCTCCTCTCCCTCCCTCCCTGTCATGCTCAAGCAATCATGTCAGTCTTGTTCTTGTTTGAGCAATATTGCAACTCTGAGATGAGATGACAGATAAAGATGCTTCAGGAGTGTGCTGTCACCCACCCTTTCCTGTGCACCTTATAACGAACAATGTGAGAGTGTGTGTATATTTTCGAGCCTTGATGAGAAAGCTCAGGTGATAATTATAAATGTTTGCAGAAGGGATTATGGTATCCGATGAGAGAATGAGTAGACATAGATGGAACAGGTCCTCAGGAGTGTAGCTAAGAATGCATAACAAAACGGGTGACATTTATATTCACCCGGGTGAACTGTTGATCAGGTAGCACAGATTTATAGCTACAACAGTGAAATGATGATGATAATATTGGCTGACTGTCCTATCAGCTGCACAGAATGTCATTTACACATGGGACGCTACTGCGGGGACAGACTAGTCTAGCTGTTCAATGTCAAGGCATCAAACATGAAGACTGTGATGTAAATTACTATCAACTGATACATAACTGCATCAAAAGATGGAGGCTTGTTAAATAATGTAGACCTTAAAGTGATTTAAGGTTCTATTACCAGTGGGAGTCACTGCAGTTCATGGTGCTACCTATGCTTTGATTCTCATCAGGCTACTGGAGCTAGCCATCACTGTCATTTTCTTTATGAAGGGTAATGGGATCAGCCATTTGACCTTTTTCATATATTGTAACTTTATTAGTATCCATGTGGCATCCTGCCATATCTGAATACTTGGAAAAGACTAAGCCTCTGCTATACATAAAGTTGAACAGTGATATGAAAAAAGCCCAAATTGGCAAAACATTTTTATAACAAGTATTTGTTAATTTAAAATAGTGTAAATTATCTGAAAAAGGATTTATACAACTTTCATATATGCAGTAGTACTCCCCAAGACTTTGGTATGCAAAACTGATGGATTTCCCCTTTTTTGCCAGCTGTCTGTGTTGAAGAGAAAGTGTGATGCTGTTTAAAGTAGCCTGGCATAAGCACCTGTTACGAGCTTAGCTGTATTTTAAAAATGCATCAATTACAAAACAGCACAAATCTTCATCAGCAATTCAGATTATAATTTGCAATCACAAGTGCCTTATTACTAAAGCCACTGAAATCTAACATTAAAGCTTGGGTATAACAACATCCTTAGGTGTAGGTGTTATCTAACACTTAAAAACTCAACTTGGCCACCTCATATGGCTTTATGGTTTGATCAGATTTAACTGACAGGAATAGTAAAAAGGGCAAAAACTCCACTGTCATCAAAAAATAGGCATCATGACCAAAGATGACTTAAAACAACACAACACCAGCAAGAATAATTTTTAACTAAATTTGATAATAAATATTGTCTTTATATGTATGTTGAAGTGAAACTGTGTCAAAGTCAGGATTAAAATTCAACTCATAGATACGGATTTATATTCACCACTGAGGAAACTTGGGTGCAAGCTTGCGTGTCTCATCTGAAATGATTCCGAACTTGTCTGCTGCACTCTTAACCTCACAGAGTCTTGATAGAGTGCAGCATGTGAATGTGTTGACACTCTCAAAGCCGTGCAGAGAAATCTCAATCATGTCCACTATCAATACACAGCTGCTGTTCCAAGACACATTGACTCCACCCGACTAAAACTGTTTGACATCTTACGACTGTCAACACCACGTCTAGTCTGTGTCTGAACATACACATGCAGTGACACCAATTTTGAAATACAGATTTTTCTGTATGATGAAAGACACAAATAATCTTTACGATGCTGAAGCAACAAAACAGACTGTCATTTGAAATAGTAAGGTAAATCAGTCGACATCTCCTAGCAAGAACATCACAGGCAAGTCTGGCATTCACACAGACAGACATGGTGCATACTTCCACTAAAGACAGTGGTCTGTAACATAGCTTAGATTTGACTGTTGTATTGCTATAGTTCTATAGTTCACACTACAGCCAGTACTAGAAATAAGGGCAAAAGATGCATGCATTGTATTGCACTGTCTTCCTGACAGAATGGAGAAACGTCTCAGAAAATGTTGTTAGTGTTCTGAATAATGAAATGTAACATTTTGCACTTTTGCACTGCATGCAAAGTGGTAATAATCTACACACTAATGTAAACAAAGCAGACCTAAACACTACAACACATCTGTACTGGCATTGTGATTTTTCTCAGTTATCACATATGCTGTGTTCACTGCTGAACCATGTAACCCAGCACATACCTCCTATTAAAATCCTAATGGCTGTTTGCCAGAATGAAGCAGCTGAGGGTGAAAGGACCAGTGACCTTAAATAGTAGATAATATGAGGATGTGATCACAACTTCTAATTAAATTCACTTCGAATTGGAGTTTATAACCTCCTGGCAAAAGGGCAGCGTGAGAAAATATATTGGACTCAGATGAGGGCTTCATATAATCATTACAAATGTTAAATAGAACTGCAAAATAGTTATCTAAATACAGAGCATAAATACATATTGTTGTTTGTCTACTGTGCATTTAACTCTTTTTATAACCTACTAAGAGCTAAGAGACATTGCCAACAAAGATCTTAAACAAGAAGATACTTTTATTCACTCTGAAAAAGGTTTGTGGAGCGACTTCATGTGGCTGCATTGGCTCCTTTGTGGTAAATGAAATGTTATCACTCCTGGCCAGCTGCAGTTGTGCTACTATCCAAGAAGAGGGCAATTTATTTTAATGTCCAAATATGTACAATTAAGAGCTTCTGCCATTCAGAGCGAGAAAAAGGTAGATGGATATTTTTGGCCCCTTTCTTGTGTCCAGCTACACACACACACACACACACACACACACACACACACACACAAACTAAAGCACACAGGGAGACAATTTGAATTAGCCTTTAGACTGATGACCTGACTGAGTAATAAGCTAAAGCTTGCTGTCGGCCTCCTGGCCATAAACAGTGGTGCCAATTGGGGGTTAAAAACAAATTGACAATCTTGTTATTTTCCTAAACAGACATGGCTGACAGTGCTGTCTGAGGCCAGCCATCTTGCTGTCTGTTAAATGAGTCCTATTGACAGTGTGTTTACTTCTCTCATTCCAAACACTGCAGGCACAACGTTTAAGCCAAGTCTTGCAGTTGTGATTACACGTTGGGAAATAAAAGGAAAGAAAACAGGACACAGGGGCGACAACATCGCCTATGTGCTTTAACATAACTGCATCTCCACTGCAGTGGTGCCTGTTTCTGATTCTCCTTCAAACAGCATTAAAAGTAGCTCTCTCTAGTCTTCTGTTGTTGTGGTCAGAAGTAATGTTGTCCATTGAACACAGCTAAATTGTGTAGCCAGAATTTGTAGCCCACAACTCTTAATGTCTTACAAATGAATTTGCAGAATTAGCTTTTCAATTTTCAAATTGTACCAGATAGTATCCCGCCAGAAAAGATAAAAGATTCTAATCAGAACATGTTAGATTATTTGTTTCTCTGAGATGTGTAAATGTCACCTTCATTTTCCAAAATGGCGGACTGTAGCCAAACTCCAAGAATTGCAGTAGCGTGCCACTTTGCCAAGTGTGAACACTCCATTTCACACCTCCATCGGCATGATTAACAAACTGCGGGTGGTTGACTTTGATAATGCTGCAATGCATGATGGGAGAGAGACCCTCTAACATGGTTAAAAGGCAGAAAGTAGGGAGGAAATAGAGACTAAAGTGCCCAGGAGAGGAGAGGCTTCTAAAGGTAAAAGGCAAGCTGTAAAAGCTGTTCTCAAGGCTTTTAGAGCCATGTTATTTGGACTACTTAGCCCAAAATGCTCCACACAGGAGAGTGTGATGCTGACAGAAATTCCATCCACCACAGGCGAAGGAAAGTAATGGGTAGCATTAACAAGAAAGGCCCTCAAGGTTTTCAAGATGGCTAGTATGAGTGGAGAGACTCAAATGTGTCCCAAAAGCCGTTTCTGTATATATCTCCGTGTGTATGTGTGTGTGCGTGAGGCTATGGGAGACACACTAACCTTGAGGACATATATTAGGTGTATTCACACACTTTTCCCTTGTGGATTTTATTCATATATTCATCATACATGCAGTGCTCTCATGCACATGAAAACAGCAGCTCAGACATGTAAAGCTTGAGATGTATTTATGCATACTTTTGATGAACTGATGTTCTAGTATCCCTTGATTCCTATATTTTGTGTAAGTTGTAAATTTTCTTTGGGCTGAAACAGAATCAGACAACTACATAATGTTTAGAGATGCAGCGTGCAATCTCACATGACATGATCCATATTTAGACTGATACTCAACCACGGCCTCAAGCTACATGAGTGTGTGTGTCTTCATGTGTCACTTTGTCACAGTTTGTCCTGATGTGAACTGAATGACAGAATAAGTTAGTTTCAAGGTTGTAACCAGAATTGATGGATTCTGGGTTTATGAGCCCTTCTCAAACTAACCGCATTTGACCTATTCACAAAAAATATTCTGTTGTTTGCTTTTTTAAATCAGAAATCTAATTGAAATCATCATTTTTATTAAGTTTACATTTCAGTACATTTATCACTTTTATTATCTTTTGCATTTCTTTTTCTTTCCAATTCCACTAAGGCCCTATGGAGTCATTATGTAAATTATCTGTAGCACAATAAACTAGTTTCCAGCTTTGCTTTACATGGTTGTGTCAGTAACTATCAGGAACAATCTTTATACAGTGTAACACCATGTAATAAAATTATAAATACATTCATAAATAAGCCACTCGGGGAGTAAAGCTGGCATTAGCATTACCTGGAGTCTATTTCACTTCCCTGAGGGCAGGTGACATCCCCACTCACATCTGTTGTTGGAAAATGTATTTACTAAGGCAGGGTAGGGTACTTTACAATCACCTGTAACAGCATTGAGTATTCATGAGTGTAGGAAACATGATATGAGATGTTTTGGATAGTTTGAAGCATGTCCTCAATGGGATAATTATGTGGTAAAAGCTACTCAAACCCCATATACGTATGGACACTCTTCACACTAGGAGATGGATTTTTCACAAATGGCAGCAGTATTCTCTAAGACAGACAGACAGACAGACAGACACACACACACACATTATTAAATCATACCCACCTGAGGTTCAGCATCATAAAATATATAAGAGCTGTAAAATCTTCGCATTTTAAATTGATTGTTTAATCTGATATGCGAGACTACAGCTCATTTATCTTAACTGTCAGAGGGTTATACATTCTTCAAAATTAAAGCCTTGACTAGATTTGGGTTTTTTTTTGGGTTTTTTTTTACAAAAAACCAAAAAGCATATGAGTGATTTGCACAATAAAGTGTCACAGACACTTAAGACGGGCTGCAGCACTTTCTCTTTTATCTTTTGACATATTGTTATGTCGTGTTATGTGATGTTTCTTGCAGTTCATCTATCTGCCCTCTCTGGTATGATAACCCTCTCCCCACAACATGTCTCTTGTCCTTGAGGCAGAAGCTAAATCATACGTAGTTTATTGAGCTTCACTCCATTTTCTAAACCGATATTGCTGAATAGACCTCTGAATAAAATTGGACTGCTTGTGCAATGCAGAAGAAAATTATAGACATTGTAAAGAACCACAGACTGGGTCTTATCATGACTTGCACTTGTGTCACCTCTGTAGCAATGGGGCCATATAGACTAAAGCCTGTAATTGCTTTATTAAATGGCACGCTTTATGTACTAAGTACCAATTAAAATGCCTCTTATATAATGAGCTGTAGTTTGTGTCATAACTGTGTCTGGATTCACTTTGTCAACTGATAATAATGAGATGTGTAAACCCATTTAAAGCATATTTTATAAACATTGGTTTTACATCGTTTGGGGTCTCACAGATGTAGAATTAACACAGTCTTCAGTTCTACAGTCCCACAGCTTTTGTGAGAGGCATCTGACTACTGACAAGATGGTAAGCTGAATGACTTCTTGGAATGTTTTTAATCTTTTGTCTGGACCAATAGTTTTTGCCATGTTTTACTGTTTCCCCCTTTTACCCTGTCAACATCAGAACATAAAGAGCACATGAGAATAAATTGTATAAAACGTTGTTTAACAGATGTAATGCATGGTTGTCTGTTGAACATTAAATTTTTGGCATAAACTCAAAATAAGATCCTGAAATTGAGAAGTCGGAATACCATATTCATTATGTATTTGAGCTGAGAGGGAAACTAAATATCTCAGATATTTGCCTTTTTCCAGCTCAAAAATGATATCATTACTATTTTCTACTATGATGCATCCTCAGGTGCACAGAGACAGGTCGTGAATATGATGCATGTAATGCTATATATCATTAAATGACAGACTGGGAAATTTATCTGCAGATTTTGCTGTAATCAGCAATGTTAGTGGCATAGATTTAGAGTCACATCCTACGAGGACTTAACAAAATGATGTTGTGCGCAGGGTTAACAAAATACTGATGTGACTGATATTGTTTTTACCCTTCAGTTCATATGTGCAGTATTGTTCATGGCAGCCCCAAACAAGACATCGCCCCTTCAAGGCCCTTTGTTCCATAGGAAAAGGTGTTTTAATCATCTCCATTTGATATTTCACACTGTATCAGCAAAGAGAAAACTGCTAATTGTGTATGTGTACACAACACCTACCTACCACCCACGGCCTGACATGCAAGCAACACACAGGCAAGGTTGTGTTTCCCTTCGCTACACTCTTGTGAAAGATAAGGTGTCAAAACAAAACCTACTATCCTGTAACAAATACAGAAACTCTGAGGGGCACGGGGTCAGTGCCAACCCTGGAAATTTGAAAAGTGGAGTGGGAGAGAAATAGATTGAATGTGAAGAAATGGGAAAATAGGAAGATAATCCAGTAACAGCCATATTTGGTCTCCAAAGAGAAGGAGAGCAAGGAAGAGTGAAGTGGAGAAAGTCAAATAAACCTCTCTTTCTGTACTTTTCTTTTATCACCTGCCGTTCTGCCATCGCTGAGTCAATCCACAATGGAGGAAGTAAGCAGATTAGCTTGTTCGCCCATCAGAAAAGGGATTACACATACCCATTTCCTGCATCGGAGAAAGTTGAAGTTAGATGAAAATGTGTCTGGGAGCAAAAAACTTTTTGACGAATCCATGAGTGATTGAAGTTCCAAGAAAAGAGGCTTTTCTTTGTCCCTGTCAAATTTACTTGGCAAGAAGCCAGCTTTGCTCATGTGTAACATCAAAACAACCAGGGTTTGATAACAAATATGATCCCCAAAAGCTTGACGGTGTATTTGAGTTATTTTCCTTCAATGACATCTTTTTCAACAACATTTCCGTGATTGAAATTTATTTTCCAGCAATATTTGTAATCAAGTGCAGCTTCTGCCAAAAATGCAGACTAAGAGTAATTATTCCAAAAATAATTAGGTATAAACAGATGTGGGCTATTGTTTTCTGTTTTTACTGACTAGATGAGAAATTATTTATTATGTTAAACCACTTGCACTTCTATATAGAATTAACACTGTAATGCAGATGGGTTTCCCAAACTCTACTCATTAATCATAAACTCTCAGCCAATAGATTTTTGGTAAAATTTTTCATCTTCATTTGCTGATTTCATATCAAACACATTTAAACACCCAGACTCGACATCCTCCTCTGAGTTCAGTATAGTTTCAGTTTGAAAGTCAGCCTCTGGTCTTTTTCTGCCTTTGATGTTAACAAGCCTTGTTAATTGCCATGGTGAAAGAAGTTGGCTCCTGTGCCTACTATAATAATTATCTGGCCCTTACCAGATTGATTCCTAAAAAAAGGCCATTTCTGGGGAGGTCTCTTTGATGTAGTTTAGAACACGGGGTGGGTAATAAATAGGTTTATTGGACCTGTTTGCTATTTTTCTGATTCGAGTGACTCTTGCTTGAATAAACCAACTGAGTTGTGGTTTATTGATACTGCTTGATGAGGAAAATGGATGGTTGTGCTGCAGTTTGAATTTAAATGATTTGTTGGATAATTAGCCATTCGGATAACTTGGAGAGAAATACAGTATGATAGAAAATTACATGTATGAAAATATATGACATGTACAAACATAGAAATAAAAAAAAAGAGGGATGTGCAGTGACATAAGATAATTAACTGGAATGTGAATGAGTCACTGCAACTGCAGATATGAGAGTGAACATAACTACAAATAACTAAACAGACGTTATCATCAAATGTGGATATTTACATTGTTTAAAAAAAAGCAAATTAAGATCATGTCTAGAACAGCAAACATTTCTTTAAGCAGGCACAGAGCCAGGATTTTAGAAAGGTCATGAATCTCTCTAATGCAAAGTCCACCACTCTTAAAAAACACACAAAATTTTCTGTCTTTCTTGCCAGCAGTTAGATGTGAAAATCAATGCCACTCTCGTATCTTTCCATCCACCAAAAAGCTACAGTCAAAACCCAATTAGCTTACCTTAGCATAAACACTGAAAGCAGGTTAAAGTAGCTAGCTAGTTCTGTCCAAGAGTGACAAATACCACCTGGGAGCATCTCTCAACAACTAATTAACACAATTGACCTAATTTATTTAAAGTCAGTGGAAAACTGTGTTTTGAGTTTGTCACACAGTAAAATGTCTTACTACAATAACTCAAATGTGAATGATTAAAAATTGTCAAATGTGTGTATGTACAATTCAAAAATCATAATAAAAAAAGTACTCTCTAAAATGCTGGGGGCATGTCCGATGAAGCTGCTGAGAGGGGCAAAGCTGGTATTTAACTTGGTGACAAGGTTTTGTCCATAGTCATAAAACTCACCAATGCTTCTTGTTATGTAGTAATTATTACACTATCCTGGCTGAGCCGTGAAGTTTAGCATGTGAACACTGAAAGCCCATGGGAAATGGTGTTCGTTAGATGCTACTATATAAAAAATTGTATAAACACTGCGACCCCTACAGGGACAAATCGGTTCAGAAAAGGGATTGACACTGTATAAACAACAATAGTAGATTAATTAAGATCATACTATTAACACACTAGGTACGTTATGACATACTGTTTTAATTATTAGTGCTCTATAAATCTCTATGGAAGTTCTGGGTTCCCATTAGATCAGTGGCTCCACTGCACCAGCAAGCTTCCTCTCTGCCTTGACCAGATAATCCCAACCATAAAAATAATAAATAAATCTAAATTCACAATGCAGTACTACATAGTTAAGACATTTCACATTTTCAGCAATACTTTTGTATAATGTGTTTAGAAAAAAATCAATGATTTTATTTGAGCCAGACTTTAATGCACAAATATCTATAAAAAACACAATTTGTAGCTTTTTATACTTCCACATTCCTAGTTAAAATTCAGAGGACATGGCCTCAGTGTCATATCTGTCTGTAACAGGTTACAGATACATATGTATATGTAAATGTAAACTAGCTTTGCTGACACCTGGTTATGTTGCAATAAGGACTGTGTGTGTGATTGACTAAAACCAACTGAAAACATTTAAATGACACAAATCGATGCCAGTGTATATAAAAATATATAGTTTAGCAACGATTGAGGCGGTTCAAATACTGTAGGTATGGAGGTAAGAGTGGAGAAACTCCCACTGAACATTATTTGTTGTACGTAGTGCACTTACATAGATGCACCATCTACTGACATCAAAACCTCATGTCTCCCAACAGTGGGAACAAAGGCTTGAAATCCACAGATCTCTAAGACAAAACAAATCAAGCATACAGGGAGATGAAGAGGGACAATGGGCCTCCAAAGTAATAACACAAAGAACAATGGAGCAGGAACAAATGGAGACAGATGAAAGTGAGCTTCCCTTTGTCATTACACAGGCTGACACCATCACCAGCTGAAGGACAGCACTGGCTCAAAGGTGTATTCAAATGGCTCAGCTTCCTTTGAAATGTGACCTCTGCATGCAATGTAAAGCTGGTTTTGCACCATTTTAGTGTAATCTTGCTTCCATAATAACCTTAAAGCCCCTTTTTGAATCTACACAAACAGTCAGACACTATTCTCAGTTCCAAAACTGTCAGCGTCTCCTCAAATCATAAGTGGATGACACGGAAAACAATTTAGATTCAAAAACACTCAAACTGTTTAAAAATCACAATAATTCCCTGCGTGGCAGTCGGAACAAATTAGATAAATCAAGCTAGGACTAGTTGTTACAGCAGAAACCTTCTACTTCGAAGAAATTCAACTCATGCCCCGTTTATTAGTGTAATTAAAGTTGAAGTATCTATCTATATAAAGGTTTTAGTCTAGGAATGAAGTCTAGTGCCAACGATAAGTGTCACTTTCTACTTTATTTAGCAAAGCAGACAATTAAGTTGTCAGTATGCTTTACCAGAGGTACTTGCCGGCATCTGAAGCCTCCTCCCCACACACATTTGTGACATCATAATTAGTGGGCTTGCATCTGATAATTTCTGCAACTTCTAGACAAGCACGCCCACTTTCTCCAGTGACTGGCCAGACGTGAAGAGGTAACAAAGTAAGCAGTCTTTGAACTTATCTCTCAAGCTCTCTCATTATGTCTTTCACATGACTTTTTTATATGTACAACCGAGCACAAGACTATGAATTTCAGACCACAAGGTCAGTGCTTGAATACGTACTAACCAACTAATTTCAAACATGGTGACACGTTAGGAACCCAGAGGCTGGCATCTACATGGACAAACTATTTCTTAAATATTACATAATGTAAAGCACTTTTGCACTCCATTCTATAAGTAGAAATCAGTGCTCCAACTTCGCAAACTTTCACATTCTCAGCACTTCAACTCAAATGCAACCCACCAGTCTTCTTCTTCAATTTAGTTTTTGTCACGTACTGGACTTGCAAAGTCATAAAGTACAAGTATTTAGCCATTGAAATCTTTCCGTAGACACAGAAAGTTAATGTCTAGTGTTAGAAACTGGCTTAGTATCAGCTGAATAGTGCAGCTGGGTAACACTCAGTGCCCCTGTATCACTGGATTGCTGTGCTGCTCCTCCTCTTTATTGCATCTAGTGTCAAGAGAGTACACTCAAGGTCAGTGCTCTGAACAAGTACACAAAAAGTGGTTAGAATATATGAACAATACCGTTCATGGCCAGAGTCCACTTTGCGCACCCAGAATGCTTGTTTATGTTCCGATTAGATCCTCAGTAATTCTCCAATGCACTCTGACACGGTTTTTCTTTACTACACTTTGGTGAGAAACATTCATGAACAGGCTACTTTTCAACTGAGGTTCAGCTGTGACCTTGAAATGAAAATGTATCTCTCTTCTTGACTTTTCTGGTTTGCTGGCAATAAACTGATGCATACGTGGGTAGTTAGGTTGAGCAATGGCAGCTACAATGACACACAAATAGCCACCAAGAGAAAATGCCAACAACTGACATAACATAGAAGTAGTATAAAATGCGTGGAAAAGGGCATAGAGATCAGCCTCCAAACTGAAAATCCAAAATGGAGGCCCTAGTTGTAGTAAGTCAGTCAGAGTTATGAGGACAAACCTGACCCTGGGCAAGCCACAGTTGTTAACTCAGGATCAAACAATTGCAAAAATGAGGCAAAGTTTCATCTCTTAAAAGTGCCTTTCGATTGCAATCTTAATTAAAAAGCCTTCTCTTTGGCTGTTTGAGCCTGTGTCTCCTTGTGTATACAAAGCTCCCTTTCCCGTCTTTAGGAGCGACAGCTGCATTTGAGGACAAGCTGGAATGATTGATGGCTGAGATACTGGGAAATGAATTGCCGATAAAAGCTCTGGGCAAAAAAGGTTGCAGGGAAGTGAAGCGTGTGTGTGTGTGCGTAAGAAGCAGCACAAGGCAGTGACACAACGACACAAGCCAAGCATTATCTGTGGCACCGCAGATTCACGCCTCTCGCAATGGCGCATTCAAACATTCTTATACATATCCAGGTCTTTCTGACGTGCATGTCTCAAGGACTGACAGGGGGGATAACATGACCGATCACTGTCTGATGAAATGTCATTGGGGGGGGGTTTGTGACTCACACACACACACACAAACAAGGCCACCCCACGCATGTCAAACGTCCAGCAGGTTTGTGCAAGTTTTGCTGTATACAAAGACTAAATATAGCCTCAAATAGCAATAGA
>OMLM01010558.1:21843-41231 GCA_900302695.1 Helostoma temminkii
TTTTTACTGGAGTGTGTACTGGAACCTTTGTCAAAAAAAAAAGAAATTATTTTTGCATGTGAGATTTTTGATATCAGAAGTCTATAGTAATTATTTAATCAAAACATGTTTGTATCAAATGGCACCATGTCACACGTGTAATGATTCTCCCATTCATTCAGCAGCTCCGCTCAGCTGATAGAGAGGTGTCAGCAGCTTTTGTTATGCACCTATTAGAAACCCAGTTGCATGTTTACATGCCGGCATAATCAGCATTCTCTGGGACAAATTTACTTTGGGAAGTCATGTTTCTCTAATCACCTACGGCAATTATGGAAACCGGGTTTCTCCATTTACATGACAGCTAAGAAATCAGCTTACTCGAGAAAGTCAACTGTGACCCAATTTCTAAAGTCCATGCAAAAGCATTAAATTGATCAACAGTAGCTAATGAAGGCAAGCAGGTGAATATGGCTGCAAATACTGAGAAGTGCTGAAATGATAAAGCAAAGAAAAACTGCAGGCCAACAAGCTATGATTAGTTATACCTCAACAGATTTAAAATCCCAGGAAAGACACGCATTTGAAAGGCTTCGGTAGGCCTCAGTTTCTGGGAAAAATATTGATATGACATTTAATTCAGCATGTTTGTAGCGAATGTGTTGATTTTTCTGGAGGTTTAAAATTTTTATACTAATATATTGATGTTTCTTGCAATTGAAGCTGAAATACACTGGGATAGATTCCTAAATGGGGGTATTAAAAGAGCAAATATTCTGAGTATTGTTTTGACTAAGTTAGTCATTTATTCACATTTTGTTCTTGACATCTACACAAATCTTGAATACAATTGTAAATCCTAATTCGTTTTAAGAACTACCATGAGCAAGGAAAGGCTACAGTGTCCGTGAGGTGTCATGCCATTTTCTACTAAATGACCACATCAACTAGTAATATGTCAAACGATGAGGTTAATTTAGATATGATAGCTGGAGATTTAGAAACTTGATTTACTCAACATATTTAGTATTTTCTGTTGGTTACACGGTAATGACAAAATATATATGAATACTGTTTACATTTCTGCTACTAGATTTCTGGCAATCTTACACATACCTTTACTGCAATAGTCATTTGCTGGGTGCATAGTAGTTGTGAATCACCTGCATGCCTTAGTATTTTTATTAACTTATTTTATATATTTTTGTTTGTTTGAGGCAGAAAGAGGTTCCCAGTGGTTCAGAACATTCATTGAAAGGATCAAGAGAGGGGTATGAAATCTCATTAGCGAGTAATGAGCGAACGGGAGGACAGTATCCACAGCTTCATTATCATTAAATCATCATTAGCAAAGTACTAAACAGGACAAATGGCTATAGGCACATAAGTAGAAAGGACATATAGATAGCTAGCAGAACATGGAAACAATTTATTTTGTAGAATTTAAGCTGCACTCATGGAACATGTACTGTATCTGAGTGCAATTCAGAAAATGGCTGAAGCAAGATGTGCCTCGTTAGACAGACCGCCATTATATGCAAATGCGTAGGTGAGGCTTTGCATTAACTTGATAAAATGCTCACATTTCACCTATTCACCATCTACTGTGAGTGAGATGTTGAATTTGCAACATTTATGGCCACGTACACACAAATATATTCATTAAGTCACAAATGCTTAATATCCTCATTATCATTAACATTATAATATATGTACATACCTAGTGCCTAACCTATTCTTCTATTCACAAACTGTAAAATAAAAAATATAAACACTGTGATTTTGCAGCCCTTTTTTTATTTTGAACATTATTTTGTTAGCTATGTTCTTGTCTATAAGGTTACCAGTACATTTACATTAAGAGGGTTTAAATAAGAAATATTCTAAAGTCCTGTGGCTATAAACACATAAGGAGAGATGAATGTTGCCTCTAGCAGCAGGATTATACAGCTTGGAGCTTCCCCTCTGGGAGTAATATCCAACAAACAGCTGAATGTACTGTACAAGTTATATGGGTCAGAGCCCATGTCAGTCCCTCTCTGTGATGCTTTGACTATTTCACAAACCAAAATGCAATAAAAAACTATATATTTCTTCTACTTGTACTGCATTACATCAATCTGATCCACATTCACAATCCCCCTAACTGTTGTTTTTGTTTTCAGTCAGTAGTGAAATCTACATGAAAGAAAAAATTGGGCACATTTCTTCCCACTGTTTAACGGCTTTGTCGATCCTCTTCTCTTTCTACTAAGCCACCAGCCATTGGTAATTAAACATTTACCGGTCATGCAGGGGTGTATTAAAATGGCCTGGTGGCCATTAGTGCAGAGGATGTTTTTGATCTGATAAGGCATTGGGCAGGCGTGTCTCTCTGCCCCACTAGGTGTCACCGACTACAGCACAAAAGCCCTCATCTCTCTCCCAAGGAGATAAATACCGGTCCCGTCCTCCTATCTTTTTAGTCTTGATGAAAAGACGAGAAGTGAGACCGAACATTCAACTGACACCCGCTATGAGCGGAGGGTCAATGTCATAGCTCTGACACCAAGAAAGGTTTTATCTCAGCAGTCAGGACTCAGATCTCTTATGATTGATCTCCTGTGGCCACAGTAATGGCTGGTGGAAAGTAAAGAGAAGTTAAGCAGCTGTAGCAGACAGCTCGGGCTGGTACCCGCTCTGCTAGAGGGAGTGATTTTGAACTATATTTTAAAGTGTTTAATTAGTACAGATAAGGCCTCTGACAGCATGTTCAAGGTGGGCGGTGTGTTCAAGGTGGGTCTTCAGTGGAAATAGAGCTCACTCCAAGTGAGGATTAAATTTTCCAATTTCAAATGTCATGTTATATCATGGACCAGTCCAATAAACAACATGCGCCACCTACAGCGAAGCACTTCCACACACACCTGAAAACCTGAACACAGTGGCACACTGTTTGTTTAATTAAAACAGTCATTAACTCTGATTTCATTCTGATTTAAAACCTACCGCAGTCATCAACAATAAGTGACAACCATGTAACAGGTTTGCTCACAAACCAGCAGGTGACAATACAACTACCTGTACATTATATGTGGAGTCTTTTATTAATCATCCTCTCACTGTCTGCAAATGCTTAACTTTGATAAGTGAGCACAAATGTAAACATGTCAAGAGTTGTTAAGTGCAGTCATGTAAGAACGCAACACCGTGTTTAAAAATCTTCATTGTATGTCATGTAGAACGTTAAGTGAAACTAGCTTATCATAGTGCTGTTTGCAACGTATCCTTGATTGATGTTTTCTTTCTTGCTTTTTTTAAATGTCAAGGAAATCTCATATAGTGTGGCACATTCTCTCCTCAAGCCACCTTTCCAGCATCAGTGTGATTTCTCATGGGTGTGAGAAGAAGAATGACACAATTTTCTCATGTTCAGCCGATACAACAGTTCTAGCGTGGTGCCTCATTAGGGGATTATAAGGATACTGCTCTGTTTTACAGCCTTTGATTTAAAAACCAGACCAGTTATAAAATGAGAACATGTGTACAGACAAGAATAATGATTCTACACTCATATACAGTATCGCTATAGCTTATAATTTCATTTTAGGCAGAGGCATACTGTAAATTTCGTGAGAATAGATGGACCCATAAACCATTTTAGTTTTTTATTTCTGTTAACCATCTGTTAATCATTTTTGTATTTGGATTATTTATACCCTGATTTCCACTACAAAAAAGCCTCTGCCACACACACATACTCGCATACACATAGCCTTCTTCCGCATCTGTAGAGTTTTACAGGGAGTTAACATTGTGCCTTTCATCAGCACTTTGTCACAAGCACATCAAACTCTGCTAACTTTCTTTGTATTAGTGTATCCGGTCAACAATAGGATACGCTCGGCTGCTGCAAGCCAAAAAGAAATGTCATTAGAAACACTTTTGATATGCATGCATACTGTAGAGGAGAGGATGCTGCGAGTCAGTGGTGCCAGTAGCGGTAATGGCCCCATATTAAAGAGTTGCCATTTGAGGAGGTGGACTCCATTATGGATTCTGTGTAATGGTGCTTGTCACTGTAATGTACTATGTAAACATTGCTCCAGTCCAGATGATGAGTTTTAGCCTGCTGGTACAACTTGGCGGACTGTTGCTGTCTTTTACCCTGCAGTCATAAAAAGGTTGATGGGTAGTGTAGTTTGTCAAGCACTGGAGCTTTTATTTAGATTGCTATGCGTTTCTGAATGTAGACGGCACTGTCAAGCTTTGGCAAAGTTCTCTGTGACTTCAGCTCTTTTATGCAGTTGGGACAGCATATAGGACGGATTACGATGCTCTTTCAGAAACAGACACCACGGTGGAAAATGTCACATCCCTTAAGAAATGCCAGGCTGCTGGCCAAAAGCTGTGCACAATAATGCAGAGCAGGTCAGACACACAAACCCATACTCACACAAACATTACTTAAAAGCTCAGCAGAACAACACGACTTGCAGCTGTCTCATTCTAAGCAGCGCTGACACCCATTGTGGAGCCCGTTCCAGGAGATCACAATACACTGACAAAATCCAGTCTCCATACACCTCCCTCTGAATCTTCTGTACAGGTTCTGATGCAGATCTACTGTATGTCTCCAGGAGTTAAAGGCATCAGAGGAAAATAGAAAGAGAAAAGACAAAAGTGGGAGAGTGATGGTGCTGCACTGAGATGAAATGAAGCTCTTTTTGCAGTGGCGGCACTTTTCCGAGGGCTTCCTTTCATCAACTGATGCTGATCCCTCCTCCTTTTCATTTTTTTAAACCAGTGGAACAATAAAACCTTCTTATCGTGGGGAGGAAGAAGACACTGAATCCCATCATAATTATGGCTGGTCCACATGGGAATAGTCTTGCACCAAGCATTTACAGCCTTCACTATGTAGGCCCTAATTACTGTAGACCACCTATCACATTTCCTTAATTCTCAAATCAGGCCATTTTCTATTTTCCTATTAATTCCATTACAAAGGGGCTGCTGTGTTCTGCATTTCAGTTGAGGAAAAGGAGGAGAACTGAATAGTTTGACATTAACAGTCACAGTAGGCCAATTAACCATGGCAGTCGCTTGCACAGTGGAGACTGGACAATTTGATTCAGCACATTTCTGCTGTTTCGTCCATCCCTAGAGATGACTGAGACCAAGGACAAGACCCTTGTTTAACTGTATATGATGTGTCCACTCATCAAATACAGTTAAACAAGGGTCATCTAACATCTAAGTGCAAAGACAATAAAGCCATTCAGCATGTCTTTACATTTTGCATGGTAGAAACGAAATAGCCACCTGCCATTACCTGGTAGATTTCCTGCTGAATCTTAATCTGACATTAGTCAAAGCACATTTGTACATTGTTCAGAAAGAAATGCTCTACTTAGCTGCCAATCATTTTAAATGTTCATACTTAAAGATGCTTTTAGAGTCAGCTCTATTTAGAGGTTTCTCTGCTCTGACAGGTGTTTCATCTTTAATGAAAAAGTATTCCTAATGTCCTAAAGAGGTCAAAAAGAGGGCAAACTCCCCAGGCGTCCGACAAGCTGCAATATCATGCCACTGGATTGGAAATGATGTGATTGGCTGTGTGTGAGGCAGAACGGGAACAGGACGATAATTGTGTTACCACTGACTGTAGCTTAAATCCAAACTTGTATTGCAGCATTGTTCCCATGTGTTTATGTTGCACAACCGCTGATGTACATTATTAAAAATGACAAGAGCTTTGCTGATTTAATTTATGACATATCAGTGTTGAGACATTCTCAAACACAACCAGGAACACATCAGCTCTGTGTTCTTCACACAAACTCATTAACAGTGGAAGAAAAGATGTGGTGGCTCCAGTGATTTTTTGTGATGTTAATCAAGAACCATGAAACTTTAACCAACATCTGTACAGCCTACATAAACAGCATCTTGTCAAATTTATCTCCTTGTCACATCAGTGCAACCCCTCCAATTCACAGTAACCTGATTCCATTTGACTTGAAGGCTGCATTAGCACCAATAAAGAGTTATGAAGAGCTACAGTATGTAACATGAAAGAAACCAAAATCAGATTCACTGCTGCTGTGTTGCTCCTTGTAGACTACACTGCTCTCCAGTTCTGCCATAACTACAGTCCAGATGCTGTACATTACTCCATATTTCATGCATTCCCCTGCTATGTTTTGTGTATTTCCTAAGGCAATAGCAGGCAGGCTTTAAATATAATTTGTCCCTTCCCTCTTGTATTGCCTGTCCAGTGCAATGCTGAAAAAAAGGACAGGCTGTACATCCCCATAGTGCATTTGTAGCATTTAGCAGTTCTATGGCTCCCTAGTTGACCAGTTTATACACCATCTCTAACATTAGTCTATTGGCCATGACTTCAGAAGTGTCAGTGGGCATTAAGTATGAGGTACATTAGTCACAAAATGTGTATTCCAGATTTACAATTCCATAATTTACACTTAGCCACAACACTGAGTGCAGAAAGTTCTCTGCAATTTATGTAGCAAAAAAAAATCATTAATAGTTGTAAGCACAGTTTCTGTTTCATGTTTCTACTTTGCTGTATTACACTTGTGTAATCCCCATCTATGGACATCTATGGTGAAGGTTGAAAACCTTTTTCCAGTGCTGCCATCTTGTTCGTGTCAGATGTTTTTTGTTTGGACTTTACACCTTCAACCTTCACCATGTTATGTGTTTTGTATACCAGCCATCCACCAACCACCCTCTTGCAACTTCATTTCCGCTAATATGAGAATAAATGTGACAAAAAAAACACACTGAGGAAAAACAAAGGTTGTGTGAACAGAATGACAACTGAAATGTATCCAAATAAGTTTAAATTGGCCACTCGAATCTAAAAGGTTTCTCATTTCTTTGATGAACAGCATCTATATCCAGTTACCCTTTCTCCAAAGTGCATTCTATTTCATGACTTCGCCATCTGTTTTCCTCTGTTACATCTACTGTTTACCCCTCCAATCCTCTTTCATCCTCCTTCACTTCCTGTCTCTCTGTGTTGCTGTCAAACACACAAAAAGACACACGGACTAGCTCTCACATCACCTCTCTTCCTCACTCTGTCATCAGTGGCCAGTCAAGGTCAAAGGTTTTTATTTTTAGTCGGCCAATAACAAAACAGGTTGTCCTGCCCGACATGGAAAGACACTTTGAGCGTGAGCGTCCATCCCCAGGGCTCTGAAGCATTTAAACTGAGAGCACGGCTGCCACTCCCTAGACACCCTCACAATCCTCATCACGTCACTGCTGCCTCGGCCACAGTAGCCTCAGTAATACAAACACAGCACTGACCTAGCAATGCACACTATTTAAAAAACAACCATCAAATTCACAGAAGCAGGAGAAATTAATATTCCTGCTTCATACTTGTAGCAAATTCAAACTTAACAAATACTAGTCTGAAGATGGTATATAGAAGGAACATAATAATAAAGTAATTGACCATTTCTACGTCTGTCACTTAGAGTACTAAAAAAAGGGAATAGATGACATGTGCCCTGTTAAAAAGAAGTAAGTACCTAATTCTATACTGAATGAAAAACAGATTTTTTCAGTTTCAGCGATTTCAGGGGCTGATCAGATTTTATCCAACAGTGTTTGCAACAATCCAAAACAGACAATCATGCCCACTTCATGCAGCAATTGCATTAGTAAAGGCCAGCAATAAAGAAGAATTTTAACTTGAGAAGTGTTAGTGGGCATTTAAGTTATGCTTCAGGCATATTCAGATTTTTCTTTTGTGATTATCTTCTCTGTTGACAATTTTTGTAATTTCCAGCATTTTTACTCACTCATTCTGCTCAGTCTACTGAACATACATGAAAACTTTGGGTGCATCCCATACTGACAAGAAGGAGAAAAAAAAGACAGCATTTAAAGCAGGAGCTGAAGCTGAACCATGGTCAATTAGTTTAGGTGCTTAATGGTGGCTAAAGTTCGGATTTGGGAATAAGGTAATAAATACAGTCAGCAGAGGATCTTCAGAATGTGTAATACCATAATGTATGCACTTATGAGAATATTCATATCGTGTGTATGTGTAACTTTTTTCATAACCAAGCCCAATCAAGTGCAACCTGGAGCAGCAGTCTCTTGCTCATAAATTTCCTGTCCTTTTCAAGCAGCCAAGGTCAAACAATATACACCGTGTCCATTCCCAAAAAAGCCTCAGCAGAAATAGAAGTGGTGGAATTGTATGTCCAAGTAAACACAGGATTTTCCTCTTCAAGGATTTTGTTCCTATTGCACTTGTTAGGGGATTATTTCGTCTCTTAGTCCAACCCATGAGCCAGGAACTGAGAAAATCCCTCGTATTCCACACAATCTGCTGCAACTCATCCTTACTCGAACTGCAAATAATACCTCCATCAACAGCTGAATCAGACAACTTAGACAAACAGCCATATCCACTCGTCTGGGTCTAGAGCAAGACACTCTTAAGTGCTTCAGTCTGTTTTCTCCATTCCTACACTTGCCTCTATCAATATATTGTCATGAAGTGTTCAAGTTACTTTGTATGAGTCACCCGACAGAGGAAGGAATGTTTATGAATATCTGTTAGCCGTTATATTTTGTTTATGGCCACCACAGCAAGACAGCAACTAAATTTGTTTACACTTTCCTAATTAGAAACATTTTACTACAAGTGGCAATTCCCAAATGTCTATCTTCACCAAGTACAGTATGATAATTTGAATCAATTAGTACATCTACCCATATCTGTAAAAAAAAAAAAAAAAAAAAAGCTCAATTTTCTGCCCCTGCAAATCAACAAATCTGTTTCAGTTATCTTTCTTTTTTTATGGTAGGGGAAAGAGGCAACCTCATAACCACTTAAGCCTCATCACAGATGTTAAGATAGAGAGGGAGACAAGAGTCAGCTGCTGAAAGATTAATACATGCTGAAAATCAGCTGAAAAGAAGGATAGAAAATGCTTTTAAAAGGTTCACAACCCGATGGGGATGGAAAGGCATTGATTTTAGTGTTGGAGCTGTTGTTGTTTGGTAAGATGGTGCTCCATAAGTGAAGCAAGCTTTTCATGATAACAGCCCTGGTCTCTCAATGACCTGTGAAGTATCCATTACGTAGGGATGGGATATTAAGCAGCCTGGATCAAAAGCGTTTCCCTTTAGCCTTAATTTCAGGTTGTTGGCCTGATTTCAGGTGGACAGATTGCTGGTGAAAAAAAGTGACACCTAAGTGATAGATTGATGATATAGGTGGTGTCTCTAGGCAGCCAGCAAGAAAAGATTGTGTTTGTCTGTGTCTCATCCTGTGACATCACCACACCAACAGGAGCACCACGTTTTCCATTATGGAGATCAATAGTGATTTCACTCTTGCAGGATTTGGAAATTTAACACATGTCAGGAATGGAAGAGTTCCAGCAATTAGTACAATAACACATCATGTAAAGATGTTAGGCATACATTAGAGTGTTGAAGATCTTCTGTGAAACAGTTCAGGGAGAAATTGTTAATAAAGATGTTGTTTTCAATAGTAGCATTTGCCAGATATGGATTTTTCTTTTTTTTGCTCCTTATTGGAAAATCCACAAAGTATGAATATTCAAATCTGTTGAACACATAATTTAAGTAGATTTAAACTGAGTCCAGAGAAAAGATGCACCTCACTGTGCACGTCATTATGCACAGTGAATACTCACTGCAACTCAACTTGCTTCTCAGTTATTACTTTGCACATATTCACAACTGAACTGGTGCAGTAATTCGCACCAGCCATCCTCGTGCTGGTCCTCACAGTAGAGTGGGGGAGGGCACTGGATCATTTTAGGGGCCTGATAGCCAAAACTGCATAAAACTGGTATTGTGTCATGAGTAGGGATTTACTGATTTATATACACATACAGCAGGGCAAAAAAACAAATAACAGAAAAACAGCACATGTACAGTAGTCCAACTAGGAAGGAGATGGTCATGGACAGACACCAATAGAGATTTACAGCACCCAGAGAGTGATATATAAAGTGTAAACAAGCGACAGATTGCCTGCCATCCACCCACACGCACACACGGCTTCAGTCCAATCCCGCAGAGCCGGCCCGTTGCCCCTGGCAGCCAGTCCCAGTAAAGGCAGTGAACTGGCTCAAAAGTGATAACCATGCATGCGATTTAGCTGAATATGGCAGAGCTGGGCTGTGAGGATGATTAATTAGCGATACAACAGTAAAACAAGTATCAAACAGCAACAAAGCGCAAACTGAAAAGGACACATTTTTAGTTATATAGTGAGACATAATACCGTCTTCAATAGCCATGGCAACAAGGTCAATAGCTGGTATGTCTGCAATTTGAAAATATTTTACAGCTGATCAGTGAAAAGTTTTCTTATTAATCACACAACTATCTACTCGCTGCTTAAGAAGCTTTCTGACGGAGAGAAAATTCAATAATAGAAATATTTCAAAAGCCACTACAACTTAAAGATGCAATAACTACAACTGTACACATTTTCTAAGGATTAGCGTGTACATTTTATCAGATGTGTTATGTCTCAGCTGTTTCAGTCTACTTCATGTTACTGGGGAACATCCAGACCCAGTGTTGACTTACTGTTTTTTGTTAATATGGCCGGCCTGCAGCCGCAGAGCAAACTCCAAGTCATAAAGTAACATCTGCAAAATAGAATATTTGTATCTTCACATGCAGCTCAGCTCGCTAGGGTAATGTCTACATATATTCAGGGCTCCAGTGTGTGTAAGATGGCATGTTATGTGGTTGAAGTGCTGCTATACAAAGCCACCGTCACTTTTAAGCTAACAGCTAATGGTAGCTAGGAGACTGGTTGTAGAGGTATAGTCATGACTGATGTGATCTGAAATTAGTTATGGCTAGCAGTGTGTGATATTGTGGTGTTTCTCTGGACCGGCTAATACCAGTGCGGCTGGCTAATGTTAGCGCTGCTGCTGACCATCTGACAGATGGTGAAACAAGTTGGCTGTCGAGCCATCTTTAATAGCGACCGATTTCCGACACCGTTTGCAGATTGATGTCTTTTGGGAAAACTTCTGTATTTTCAAAGCCGAACCACCTCTATGCTAGTGAGTGAATCAAATCTAACAATGTAGGCTGTGAGGCTAGTGGACACTGTGTTTTGTCTCTTGGCATTGTTTGTTTGCTCATTTTTAATTTTGGCAATGTTAGTCTAGCTCGAGGAGTGCGACAAGGCGACCATGACACTGCATGCAATTAATCTTTGATTTTTAAGTGAGTGACATACTTGATAAAACAACAATGAAGATGTCTTAGACAATATATATTGCACATACCTAGTTATTGCCCCTTTGAAGCAGCTACAATCTATATTTTATTGAAAAGAATGTATTGCATGACAATGTGAAAACAATGTTACAAAACTTATGATGGTAATAAAGCAACACAGAATTATCACCTGAATCTGCAGCTCCCTTCAGCTTTTAGAGAGCTTTAAAGACTTTCAGCTCACTCCGCCTCTTGCTCAATCACAGCTGGGATTGCCTCCAGCCCCTCCTGCAACCCTCAAGAAAAAGGGGTATAGCTAATGAATTAATGTATGGTTCACTCTTACAGCTCTTAAAGCATTGTTTTCAGCCACAACAGGCAGCTGTTTTAAAAGGAAAAACTTCTACAACTCCATTGTACACTACCTGCTCACCTCTGTGGAGCATACAGATAAAGGTATTTCCCCCAGGAGCTGGTACAGAGTTAAAAGTGTGTGACTATTGGACTCACATTCAGCAAGTGGAAACAAACACAGAACCAAATGAATTCTAATATCACTTTGTTGGATGTGTAAATATAAACTGGTGTAATGCGTTGCCAACAAGCGCATAATGTCAGATTAAAAAGTTTTTTCACTATCCCAAAAATGATTTAGTTTATTGCAGGTTTAACCAAGACTACAATTTTGTATTTTATTTTGCCAGAAATGTTGAACACACCTTGATAAATAAAAAAATAAAACCTTTGATACCAACTTAAATATTGAGCTCATTCTGCAGTCAGTTCTGTCTAAGTTATCCCACCTAAAACAGACACCTGCTTCAAATATTTGGTAAAAATGCATCATGCTAGCAAAAACACACACCATACCATTTTTAACTTCTCTTCATCGGCTCTACACCACATTTAGGTTTGCCATTCATAAAATTTACATTTACCATTCAATCAATTATATGATCTAACATCTCTGCATTAAAATACAGGAATTGTTGAGCTCTGTGATCTCCTGGAAGAGCCTTTTGGACTTTTTTTTAAAACTTTTTGCTTTTATACATTTTCTTAGGATTTTTCAGGACATTTAATTTGTGTAGTGTATTTTATATACTTCTTTCATTGCTTTATGTATTATATATATTATTTTCTATTTTCTGTGAAGAGCCAATTTTGGTAGACAAAAAAAACTGATGGTGAAAAACTTGTATTAGGTGCAAATTAAATACAAGGTTAAGGACACAAGTTTAATATTACCATGAAATATCTGCAGTCAGCAACTTCAGATTGAAAAAGACCACTATTACCAGCCTTGAAAAACCTGCATTGGCTGAAACCTAGGACAAGCAAATCATAGACACAAAGTCACACACACTTCCATCCTGCGGTCATTCACCCATGTAACTTTATGAACACCTTTCTGTCCATAAACCCAAGAGATGGAATGGAGAGGACAAAGTGAGAATGAGCCCAGTAAAACACTGCACCCTAATCTCTTGCCACCAGCTCAAATCCTCTCTGCTATTAAATGTTCTATTTCACCTCCTGGTAGCATTTTATTAACTGTATTTGTTCAATAAGACCTTGAATCCTCTGTCACTTTGGCCATGACATCGGAAGAGAAGCACAAAAGTAAAACGAAGGAAATCATGACCCATGTTGTGAAAGTGGGAATCCTAATAACTTTAATCCACCAAATAAAGAGTTTCTATTCTGTGGTAAACAATAAAGCACAAGGCTTATGAGCAGTGAGTGAAACAAAGCAGCTGAATGGCAGGGGAAGACAGAGATAAAAAAGAGAGAAAGATCAGAGGAGAGGAAATGAAATTTTCACACATGCACATTAAACTGCGTGTGTTTGCATATTCGGGTGTCAGACATTGTAAGTGTGATTATTCTTTCATTCCTTCTGCTGTACAACAATGTATGAGCCAATTGCTTTAAAATCAAAAGCATCTGCTCTCCACAGTTTCACAGAGTGAAGGTTTTAATCCCCCTCATTGCCTCATCGTCTCAGTGCTGCTAACTGTACCTCTGTATTTCATCATGTAGTTTCAGAGACTCCAGAGAATGCAGGACAGACAAAAACAACTTTAAATGTAAGAAGGGCTAACAAACCTGGAGTTGTTACTGAGGGCTCAGTTGCAGCAGTAGGAATGGCATGGCACACTTGAAAACAAAGGTAATTCAACAGCACTCCCATTGGGAAAGGAAACCTTGCTTTCAGTAAAGTATCGAGAAAACAACCTTCAGTTTCTAGCATGTAACAAGACATTTTTAATATTTCATTTTCAGGTTTTACCTTCAACATAGGTTCATACAGATGTACTTATCCTTGCTCAAACTGAGCATTAGCAAGATCCTGGGCATCTCCTATCTGAATTGTATATGGAATGAATATGCTGTATTATATAATACATAGTTAGTTACTTCCACACACAGAACTTGATTAACCCATTTGTCATGGGCTTAACCACTCGTAACCATATAGTCCAATAAACCAAGATGCGTTGGAAGGTAAACAAATTGTTGAATTATGTCATTTGGCAGATGCTTTTATCCAAAGCGACTTACAAGTGAAGTACAGAAGCAAGCAAAATGTTTGTCTAGAAGCATACATTGAAGGTAAAGTGCTATAAGAAGAAAAGTTTACACTTCACACATAGTGCAAAGGATTTTTTCAAATTATGTTAGGAGCATAGGAATGTCAGAAAGAGGCTGAAATGCATGATGGCACAGTGGAGTCATCCAGTGGAAAGGACACGAAGAGTTGTGCATCGTCAGCATATTGTTATAATTACCTGTGTGTAATGCTGAAACAATCGTAAAGGTAATTCATAACAGATTTATATAAATAAAACTGAATTAATTAACAACTACATTGCATAGTATCAATTTAAACAAACCAGTGGCAACTGGATTAAATTCATAGCTTTGTAACAAAATGAATGGTCAAATGTGATGTAGAATATAAGATCAGAAACATAACAATAGTGCATAAGACCATTACCTGGATGCTGGTAAGCGTCCCCACATACCTGCTCTGAAAATGCATCATGCCTTTTTTTATTTTAATCTTACTGGACATTGAGACGGCAAAATCTTTCAAAAAGAGGTGGCTGACATTTTGTATGTTAATGGTCTATACATTTACAAATGGATGCGTGGACGAGTGAGTTTATTATTGTTCACTGCATAACGCTGTCAGTACCAAATATCTATTCATGTTCATATGAACTGTTCTGACACACACACACAAACACCAATCGCTCTGATGTTTCTGCGAGCCTCCAAAGCCCACTGACAGCTACAAATGGTAAATGCCAACACTAAAAGAAGAGAAAAAGGTTCTTCTGTTTATTCAACACTGGCCAGGCAAACATTTATTTAGATGAAAATGCAATAGATAGCATCTTTAAATGTGATTCAACAAAATACCTATCCAATTTGCTCAACCTCATTCCAAGTCCTGCTTTGTCCCTCCATCTCACTTACTTTTGGCCACAGTGTGTTCTTCCTTTTTCAATTTCTACCTGTCAGTCAGTTGCTCACCTATTCTCTGCTGTTGCCTCTCTTGCCCTCTTGCAACAGTCTGTCACAGATTTCCATCACTTTTTCTGCATCTGCATATAAACAGAGGACCCTCCCGTCTCCCTTCCTAAGGTGCTGGAAATGGAGAGAAAGTGGCATAGGCGTGATTACGATGTCAATTCATAAACACCACACCCTGAGAGACTGCATGGATGAAAGCCCCAATGCCACTGGAAAATTACCCACCCAGTCGGGGACAAGTCATTTGCCACACAGTGGAGCACCACAACAAACATTCAAACAAAGCATAGACACACAAAGCAAAGAGGTACAAGCTGAAAGCAGGAAATTTAGAAGAAGTGGAGTGTAAAAAAAATGGGGACAACTTAGAGGTGGGGTAGTGCCTCAGGACGTAAGATATGTTTACATGCAAGTGTGCGAATGTGCATCTGCACCTCTCTACAGGTGTTCAAGCCTCCTTGCTGTAAGGCAACAGGGGAGAGCTGTCCCTTTTCAGACTGATGGAGAGAGACTCGTTAGGATTGAGAGAGACTCACAGGGCAGAGAATAGCAGGACTGGATGTGTCACATGTGCACATACACATAAATACATTACATACAAAGCACACACATAGACACACAAATAGCCATTTCATATGTTTTTGAGCATCAGGTGGCCAAAACTAAAGTGCTTGAAAATACCACCTGGGAAATGCCACACAGCCAGATACAATCTATTTGTTTGGGGAGCCCCGGCATAGCATGAAAGGAGAAGACACATTGTTATTTAAATGGTGCATTTGTGTGTATGTCTGTGTGTGAGAGAAAGACGAAGAGAAGCTGAGAGTGAGAAGGAAAGGAAGCAGCTGTCTATATTCCAGAAACATGAAAGTGTGATTCTGAGACATATTAAGGGATTCGAACATTGATGGTCCTTTGCATTTACAAGGCAGAGATAAATTGTTTCATATCTAATGTATTATAGCATGACTCATAAGGAATATGTGAAAATAAATAAGAATAAATGGTTTTGGAAACACCATTTGTAGTTGAAACTATTCAATTTTTGTCTAGAGATATTTTTCCAAGTTTGATGTAGAGTAAGGTGCCTCAAAACATTTCCAAACAACATGCCATTACATCATATTCATTAAACCACCACCCATGTAAACCCTAAACTACTGATGTAGAATTAATGTACTGTTCATGGTGCTTCTGCTGCCTCCCCTGAAAAACAGGCTAATGTTACTGTAAGCCAGCTGCATTTATAGTCAGCAGTAGGCTTTTCCCATTATCCATGGTTTTTATATCCATCATGCTTCCTCACATTACATCTCAGATAGTTGTAGCCATTTTCATCCATTTAGCACAGCTTGCTATTTTTCACTAAAGAAGTAAGCAAAGGAAACAACAAAGGCCTGGTTTACTAAGGGTAACACACTGAGAATTTTAAATTCAAACTCACAATTACAGTCCAAAGTGAACCACATTTAGATTGTTGAAACTTCTAATAAAAAGTATTTGAATCTAACCTGGACTTTAAACCTATTCAGTACCAACTTCTAACTAGAACTTGTCTTAAGCTTCCTACAGGAGTATTGTCTGTTTCTGCAGCATTTCATGTTTTTATAATCTCATTTAGGTATTTTGTTTTGTTTTTTTTCATCTGCTACCACCATGGTATCCATCACGGTAGGGCAGCACACCTGGTTCATTGAACTTTACAGTAAACAACACTGGAGCACTGCTGAGACCAGGAAGGTCTAAAACTAAATGTGTGTTGAGCTTTGTAAATATTATCCTGGGTGGTGTTGGCAAATAATACATTTTTGCTCCCTTGCTGAATAAAAGAAGAAAGATAAGCTGAGGTCTTATATGTACAGCAACAGAAGAATCAACCTTGGATCTCACAAGACGACAGCCAATATTTCCCAACACAGCCTTATCATATTATTTTAATGTAATCCTTTTAAATATTTAAGGTTCTGTGTGTAGTAATATGTGTTCCTCTAAATTAAAACCACATTTTTAATTATCTTCTGCTCCCTGTCGTAATGACGATGTAAAAGTATGCCCCAGCTCTCGGGTATGCGTCACTCTATTTTCTTTTTGTCTTTACTCAAGAGGACAAACTTGATAGAAGTGATTTTTTTTCCACTGGTCTTTCATTTTTTCCACCATCTGTCACTGTGAGGAGCTGTGAAAGTTTCAGCACTCAGTGCACTCTAAAAAAGTCAGCCTAACAAAGGTTTGATCTTTCAGGCTGTTACTGATATTGATAGTGTACAAGAGATTTATAATGATCAGACTCTTATGCGCACATTCTTTTCTGTTTTAACATAAACTGGATAACCATGTCTCATACAAATTCAATTTCTATTCAACTAAACTGTAACAGCAAATACATTTTTTGGTGAGAAAATAAGTGTATCTGATTACATTTTTAATTAATATGAGGATATATTGGTAATTAACATAAATGACGTTGCAAATGATGTATGTCAGTACTGAAATAATAAAATGTTACCAGAAAATGTATTTCTTTTCTGTCTGAAGATACAATCTTGAAGAACAAAACCCACTTTGTCTGCCTACAGTATTATTAAGCTTTTTAACTTTTTTATGGTTGTGTTTAGGTGCTCACAGATTAAGGTGAGTCTGTTCTGACTCTAACTTAAAGGAAAATGTCAGGCTTCAGGCAGCCAATAGCTGCACAGTTGAATGACATGTATCAGTACAGAGTTAGTTTCACATTTCCTAACAACAGTAATATGGAAATCCACCAGCCGTATCCTTTGGAGGTAAGAGAATTTTTTCCTACATTACACAATTGAAAAAAAAACAGTTACTGGACTAACTTTCTCAATTTGTAATGAACTTTGTAATGTAGGTGCACTGGTGTGGCTTGTTATGCTTGTCCTCTCAGGGTGTTCCCTGGCTAGGAACTCGGTGTGGGGCCCCTCCACTCTCAGAGACAGATGTTAGGGCTAGACTCGGCCATCCACTTTCACAATAATGAGAACTCAAGGGGGCCCACACACGTACACTCACACACATGCATGAACACACTACAAACACTATACGACTTTTCTACACACATGAGCAACAAAAACGAACACATATAACCTCAACACAAAATGAGAACCAAACTGTGAGCGAGACAGGAGTGGTGAGTGAGCGGGGAGCGGATTCATGATTTAATAATGATGTACTGGTTGCAAAGTGAATGACCTTCATAGCCACACACACACGCACATACGCACTCACGTTAACATACAGTGTATTCAAGTGACAAGATATTCAAATAGAGGGCATGGAGGGCGAAAGAGAGGTAGGGGGAAAGACAGAAAGGGCTTGAGAGTGCATGTGTCTTCTCTTGCCAACTGTTTTTGAGTGTTTAATGAATGAATATGGTCTCTTAATTATTCACTACCCTATTATTAGCTTCTAGTCTACAACATTTTCAAGAGAGGGTTTTTGGCATACCTGCAGAACTTTTATGTGGATGACAGAAATGCATTTAGTAATTGTAGTGTGTGTGTGTGTGTGTGTGTGTGTGTGTGTGTGTGTGTGTGTGTGTGTTTGTGTGTGTCAGGACATTTTTGTCTATTATTGTTTGACTCTCACACTCTCTTGAGGGTATATTTTGAGGTGATGCAGCACAGCCAACATAATAAAGTCAACAAAAGCTACTCTGAGGGTAGGACTAAAGCAGAAGTTACATTAAAATTTTAGCTTTTAAATGTCCTTAACCCAAATGCCTTTCCAAAAGAAGAATCTCCATGGGTTCCCAGCGAGAGCTGCAGAAACTGAAAGAGAAAAGGGAGAGACAGATCCACAGGGAAGGCGGGAATGGTGTGATAAGACCTGGCTAAGCCTCGCTGTCGGTAATTACCTCCACACTAAGGCTACACCAGGAAAAACCAGTGGGAGTGTGGAAAAGAATGAGGGGCATAGATTGAAAAAATTAAATAAAATAGAGGATAGATTGAATTTCTGATATTACTGACTAAAAAGTTAGACAAAAACAGACAAGGAGAAGACATTGATGAGTGTAAGATTGAGGAAGATAAAACAAAGGGGAGGGAGAGGATGCAAAGTGGAGGGAGGAGCAGGTACACAGTGACCCAGATCCTCCTCCCAGTTAACACGAGGGGAGCTGCTACAGCCACGCTGGTGTCTGCTGCAGGAGCGTAACAAAGGAAGAAGCTATACAGGACACAGTGATTTAAAACAGCAGATATAGACTGGCAGCTGGTCTAAATCACAACAAACAAAGGGATGAGCAGGTTTTGGTAACTACTATAGCCTGTTGGACTTAACAGGTTTACTCAGTGATCTCTCTCTCTCTCTCTTCCTGCTTTCTTTCAGGGGAGGGAGATAGAAGCACCTTGGTGATTCTCCCAAAACACATAGGGACAAATGAGGCCCTGAGCATCCTGTTAAAAATGAAACAACGCAGCAGGGAGGTCACATCCCTCAGGATTTGACCTGAACGCAGGTAAACACATGCGCGCACACACACACACACACTATGTCTACACACACACATAAAGATGCTTTTGTGAGCTAACCCAAAAACAAGACATCCCATATTGGCAGTTTGCTGCACCTGTGTTTTGACTAAATCTATAGCG